>PVIC010006076.1:0-21659 GCA_004025085.1 Thryonomys swinderianus | reverse complement strand
CTGCTTTCTCAGCTTCTTCTCCAGGGCCCCCCTCCCCCAGATCCTCCTTTCCGCTGCTCAGGACCTCTCCTCCCCCAGGAGACTAGCGCGGCTCTTCTAGTTGAATCCTGGGTCACGCAGGGTTGGGCGTAAAGAGAGACGGACTAAAGTGGGGCCTCTCCCAGCCTCAGGTGCAGCGGGAGAACCGGTTGTGGAGAGGCTGAAAAGCTGCACTTGGGCGTGTAACTTCCTACGGTGCTGCCGAGCTTTGTCACCTAGCTATTCCCAGGCTCAGTCTTCTCGTCTGTGTAATGGGGTAATGGCGACCACTGCACATGGCTGTGAGGATCAGAGGAGAACAGAGATGTCGCTGGGTGAAGTGTTATCAGGTTCTGGAGGAAGGCTTCGGTGGCACCTTTTTTCCTGAGTTTTGAAGCAGCCCAAAGAAGCATTTACATATTCCCAACTTTTGGGAAAGCAAAGGGATGGTCTTCAAGGAAAATAATCAGAGAGCTGGGCGTGGTATAATGTGGCTGTAATCCCAGCTTTCTGGGTGTCTCCGCTTGGTCCTGCTCCCGCGTGTGACTGGACAGTCCACACACTCCGGCTCTAGTCCCTCTTTCTTCACTGACTTGCCGTGTGGGGAGAATGGGGAAGTCGCCCTTGATCTGTGAAACCAAGTGCTGGACCAAAGGACCCCAGGAGTGCGGCCTCATGATGGGGCAGACTCACTGCCACGCTGTTCCTCAGGGGACTGCAGGCTTGACGGTGTGGCTCACTTTAGCCAGTGACATGGGAAGCAAAGTGACACCTCTGAGGTCCCCACAGGAGCTCGGGAGCCTGCGCACGTGCTGCTATTGCAACCCCGGTCCACCAGATGGCGCTGCTGGATGTCCTGGACCGAGGACGAGGCTGGAGCAGTCTGCTCGCTTATGATCACATCAGCGAACAAGAAATAATGCCTCCAATTCAACATAAATATTACACCCAACCATGAAAGAAAAAACGAGGCCCTGCCGTGGAAAACCACTGAGACTAGGGGCTATTTGCGCTCCACCTGACCATCACAACAGGACAAGATAAAGCCTCTCTTCCCTGCCCCCAGCCCCCTCTGGTGGGAGCCAGGCTGTGCTCCCGGAGGGCTCCGAGGAGCCTGGGGCCCGCAAGCTGAGGCACCAGCCCCTCGCAGGCCCGCTCAAGCGCATATCACCATGCGCTCCTTCTCCAAGACCGCACGGCCAGCAGCAACTTGGTCTCCCACCAGGACTTCCTTCTTCTTCCTCCTCCTCCTCCCTCCACCCTTTGCCGATTCCCGCTGCTATGTCCCATGATCTGCAATAAATATAGCTACTCGCTATTTACTGTGAGGTGGCTGCTTGACAACTCTTTCCTAGCCGTGCCCAAGAACCTGACTATTTCGCGCCTATTTGACTGTAACAGGTCTGAGAGCCTGGGGCGGGGAGGCCACTGGTGTCTCAGGAGAGGCCCGTGGGGTGAGGGCTGGAAGCCAGAAAAGCACCCGTGAGAGGAAGGAGAGGTGAAGGAAGGGAAGTAATCAGGAAAGAAGCTTCCGCAAGATACTCTCCCTGTTTCTAAATGGAAGCGGTACTTTCGGGCTACGGCTGGTGCAAGGCAGGTCACTTATACACTGGGTGCCGACCTCGGGCCCCTGAGGGGTTACCCGCTCCTCAGAATGACACTGTTGTGTCAGAGGGGGCCCAGGCCCAGGCCCAGGCCTGGGGAACTCTAGCGTGTACTCACAGGCGAAACTCAGTAGTTGGACTTGAAGGGCTGTTCGTATGGTGAGAGCAGCAGCCAGGCTCCGCCATCTCCTGGGAAAAGACAGCGTGGCCAGAAGGCGGACACAAGGCAGGGCCTCCTGGGAAGAGTGAGGCCGGGGCCTGAGAGCAGCCTTCTGCACGCTGAAGTTCCTTCTTGCTGCGTTTGATCTCCTGCCAGGCTTAGGATACAAGCATTCGGATTCCCACTGAAGAGTCAGTGGAAGCCTAGGAAAGTTTGCCAAAACCCTGCACCCTTGTCAGTGGCAGAGGTGAGATTCGAACCTGTGTCAGTCTGCCTGGAAAATTCCTGCTACGGAAAGGTTTGGGAGAGAGTAGGAGCAGCTGGACACCGAAGGCAAAGGCTGCTTGTTTCTTGTTTCCAGGCTGCTGCTTCACTAGCCCTGACTCTGAATGGCTGTCCAAGCTCAGCCAGCAGCTTCCGCTTGGGCCGCTGAGCTCATACCAGGCCCCCAGGGTTCTCTTTGTCAAACTGGTGTGTCGCTTGAGTCTCCCTGAAATGCCCTGTCCCTCTGGCTCTGGTCAAGGTTGCCAGGGTGTTCTTGGCTCTCTAAACATCCATCAGGTTCCTGTAGCTCCTGACAGACCCCAGGGGACCGGCCTCCCCCACCCCGGAAGGGGAGGGACCAGACCCATGGAGGTTCCGCAGGACCTGTTTCTGGCTCGGGTGCTCACTTGCAACTGGGCATTTCCTTCCAACTAATAATCATTATGTCTCTCAGCTGAGTGGAAGCTGGCCCTGAGCTCCAGTGAGAGAGCAATAATAGTGGCATATCGACAGACAGGGAGCGCTTAATAAGCCTCAGACCGATGCGGCTCTGCGCTGGATGAAGGCTGCACTATCGATGACCAGAACTCTTCCAGCCGGCCCAGCGCTGCCCACATGTGCCGTTTTATGACTCGGCTGTAATGTCTCTCTCGAGTCAGCTGGACGACAGCGAGGAGGCCCAACCCGTATGCTTCCATTCCGAAGGGAAGGAATGTCTTTGCAATGGTGGGAAACATAATAGACTAGAAAGAGTGCATGACTGCAGCTACAGAACTTGGGTCGCTAGGTCATGGTTCTCTTTTTCTGCAATAACGGAGCCAAAAGAGCAGATTTATCATCAGGATGGAGAGCAAGAGCTTGAAAGGAGCCTCCCTGCTCCATCTTTAGCCCTTTCTAGTCAGCGCCAAATAGGCTGAAGGAAACTCTCCCTGGTCTGACTGAGTTTGGGGTCCTTGGAGTCCTCAGTACTAGGAACTGGTGCAGAAAATGTCATACCACTGCCCACTCTGCTCTGCACTGGGCCTCCAGGGGGTGGAATGACCGAGGAGGCCAGGCTGCCTAGTGATCTAGGTCACTGGGCCCCAGGGGTTCAGCGACACCTCTGAAACTGTGGGCAAAATCTGGTGTGCATTTAGGAGATCTTCATGGGGCCTGATGCCAAGGAGTGCCAAGATTTTGTTTACTTCTCCTTATAGCTGTGAGAGGCAGCCCCTGAGGGTGCTCCTTGGCACGGCATTGGCAGAGCCGTGAGAAGTCCTTCCCTGTCCTTTGCCCCTGTACTCCTGACTCCTGGCTGGCGAGCAGCCCCACGCTGTTTCCTGAGCACCTTGTGCCGGGCACAGGGCCCCAGCCTACAGCCCCATGGTGTGCGAGCCCATGGCGGGAGGCTGGGAGTGAGCAAGAGGGCCCGCAGAACGCCCGTCAGCCTGGGACTGTGGCCTTTCCTGCCGGGCAGAGGGGTAGGTGCAGTTGCAGGAGAGGTCCCTGGTGACAAGCAATGAAGGCCGCCTAGCAGGAAAGGGGTCAGTGTGCGGCAAGGACCGGGAAATCCCGGATGGGAAGCCTGGGCTCTTCGGGTGGAGAAAAAGGAAGCTTCAGCTCACAGCCAGAGGGTAAGAACATGCTACACAATGTCATTCACTGCCCTGAGGTGAAGGAGCTGCACTAAGCGGGGGTGGGGATGTGACGGGGGGAGGGCAGCTGGGGGCAGGCTGGGGAGAAGGCTTCCCGGGACAGGACAAAGTGGTGAACGAACCGGGTCCCTGGAGTCGAGCACCCGGGCTCCAACACAGCCCGCCCGGTACATGGCTCTGTTAGGCTTGCATTTGGGCGCTCGCTCTCCTGCGTCTCCATGTGCTAACGGTGAAGAAGGAAATGATAGAAAAGAATGGACAGTGTATGCAGGAAGCACCCCACAGAGGTCAGAATGATGCTGAAGCCAAGACTCGCACTGTCCCAGCCGCCTGCTCAGGCCTGGAAACCCCCATCTCCCGGTGCACTGGGCCAGAGTCTGAGTCCCAGGGACGCCAGAGAGCACAAAGTGGGTGCAGAAGAGGATTAGCGGGGCCACCGTATGTGTGAGGAGGAGATGAGGTGGGAAAGGCAGCCTGGGGGTCTAAGCTGATGTCTACCAGGTTTTCTGAGGGCAACCACAGGCAGTGAGGAGTTGGCTGGTGGCCCAGAAAGAACCAAAGTTCCATCAGGTACCCAGATAAGTGTAAAGGTGACAGTGAAACTTCAGAGACTCACGTCTGAATAAAAGGACAATCAGCACATTTCTAATTGCTCTTTCTTGCTGTGAAAACAGGCACATACATGCAGTACCTGTGTCACACGCATAAGCCACTCTGGAAACTGATGGGGCGGGGGGTGCTGCTCCTTCCTCTAGAGGGCAGAGCACCCAGATGTTTGCAAATCAAATCAGAGAAAAGGAAGAGCTGTGACCAAATGTAACCAGCTTAACATTTCTAGCATGTTTCCCTTTGTGATTATTGTCTTATCAAAGATTTATATCTGTCTCCTAAGTATCTTTAAATCCTTGGTCTCTTGTGAGGCTTACAGCCAAGAATTGCTACTTCTTCAATGTAAATAGGAAATATCACAGAACGAATTGAGGTCGGTTTCTTTCTTTCTTTTTTCCAAAATTGCTTTCTTGACTTTTAACCCTGCCATCTCGCTGACTATTTAATTCTGCTTGCGGTTGCTCAGGAACAAGGCCGTGATTTCCTCAACCTGACACAAGGCTTTTGAAACAAACCATCCAAGGAGCGACTCAGGTCTGCCGGTGGCAACTGAGAAAGCTGCGGGGTTGGGGGAAGGTAATTGTGCCTCGCAGTTGTGGGCGTGGCCACGGTGCCAGCCAGTTACTGACTCCTGTTACAGTGCCCGGTCGGCTGGGAACCAGCCCTGCCCCCAAGACAGGGTTATAAGAATAGCAACCAAGCCAGGTCTTTGCACGTGTTAGAGTCATGGTGCTTCTGGACTGATGCCACCATGGCTGCTCCTTACACTTAGTAGGACAGATGTGCTTGACCCTGAACACTCTGAGGCAAACCCCAAGTGATCTGCAGGTGAGAATGGGTCTCGCTCTATTGCAGCCTGGAGAATGGGCCCAGCCCACTGTCCGGTGTTACCATCGGTGGTGAGGAGCTCTGCGTGGCCTGGGTCAGGGTGTGTGTGTGTGTGTGTGTGTGTGTGTAGAAAGAGAGAGAAAATAGCTCCTCTGCTGCAGTTAGAATTCATTCCACATTCTAATTTACAGAGAGTCAACACGAAGTGAAAGGGAATTATATACAAGAGAACTGTGGAGAGACATGGTTTCTTTTCTTTTTGGAGTATTTTTCTCCCCTTTTTCCTTCAGGCTCCATTTCTGCAAACAGTTGATGTGTTCAGGTTTCTAGGCCTCACTGGACAAGCAGCTGCCCGTGCACTTTAACAGTAAACACGGAGTGCGAAGCTGGGCCTGTCTTGTCTGGTGTCCCTTCAGTGCCCGGGACATGCAGAACAGGAGCTGAAAAATGGTCACGGGAGAATGAGGGACATTGTCTCTTTCTTCTCACCACGCCCATCCTCTGCCCCCTGTGACTCTGCCACAGCCCGCCGACCCCCAGGCTTACAGGCGGCGATTTTATCCTGGCTTCTTGCCTTCCCGCTTTCTGCTCCCAGGCTCCGCGGTAAACTGCCCGTGGGTTGTGACTTGTGGCTTGTGGCTTGTGGGAGCACCGAGGGGAGGAAGAAGGAGCACAGAGGAGACGTTGCGCTCCTGCCCCGGACCAGAGGGCGCGCAGGCTCGGGGCTGCTGGTCCCCGGGAGCCTGGACTCGAGAGCAGGGGGCAGGGCTTTTCCAGACATGCGCAGAGCGGCGGAGGCCAGAGGGAGGTATTTATAGAGCCAACCTCGGAGAGCAGGATGCTCATATCCCTGCAGCCTCCCCCGTTAGAAGTTTCTAAAGATAGACTGGGGTGGCATCTGGTTTGAGACAAGATACACTAATTCCTTCTAAATCCACCAAGAATTTTCTTCCAAGAAATGCTGACCGATTTCTCCGTGTTCTCTCCCATCCTTTCTGACCACCCAGCTCCGTCCTGCTGTTAGTCTCAGTTCTCAATGGGCAAAAGTCCTCGACCGGAGCCTCCGGGGCCATTGGGAGGCACTTGCTTAGGATAACCAGCATGTCTGTGGTGACCTCGTTAAGGACTAGAATCGGCAGGAGACGGGAGGAGGGGGCGGGAAAGTGCCAGCATTAACCCTGTGCTCAGGATGTCGGCACCAGGGCAGAATCCACGCTCCGCTCCGTGAAGCAGGTATTATGATGTCTCTGTTCCAGACAGAGACACTCGGGCTCAGTGAGTAACCTTGAGAAGTCCTCAGCCCGGCTTAAAAAACCAAGAAGGAAGTAGAATAGTGGGACTTGTCCCCCTGGCTCAGGTGCATATTAGAATCGCTACTCAAAGCTGTAGGGTGAAGGCTCTGTTTGGTCTCTGCTCCTCTCTCAGAGTTTGCCCTGAAAGGACAAGATTTTCATCAGGTCTGCAAATCAGGTGTGGCTGACACAACTTCCAGGTGGTAGCAGATATGATTCCTAACCCAAATGCCGGACGCTTCTTAAGTTACTGTCCACTACCTTCGTGGGCTACACCTCGACGCAGAGATCAGATCCAACAGCAGCCTGCTGGGTCTGGTGCTTTTGCTGCTTCCCCATGGTCAGCTCTACAGTGGCTGCAGTGGCTGCGCACTGGGAAATGGGATTTGGTGGTCAGGATGATCCCAGCTTGGCCAAGCCACGGGCCACCCGTCCCCACCAGACCCTATGCTGCCCACAGCTCAGCAGTGTCTGGACATGAACCTCAGAGGCCGGGTCCCCTTCACACCAGAGGTGCTCCCTGATCCCTTGGCAACTGATCCCCGGGCACCAGGGGGCAGTCTGAGCACTTCTCCTGGGAAGGATGGGTCAGGCGCCCTGCAGCATCCCAGCTGAGAGCATTCTAACCGGTTCTCTCTGAAAAATAGACTACTCATACCAAGGGCCTCTGTAAGGCTCCCTCTTTCCAGAAAACTCCTCAGTCCTCTCTGTGTCAACCTACCAGAGCACATGTGTTCTCTACACATTGTGGAACTACAAAGTCAATGAGACAATCCAAGCTCCATTTAGTTCTGGAATTCCTTCTCTACCACCTCTGTTATGTCCATGCTCTGCTTGGTTCTCTGCTTCTCTAAATTGTCCCTTCCTTGATGAGACAGGTTTAGGCACTCAAAAATTCCTCCTCCCAGGCCAGAGATTTAGCTCAGTGGTTTGGGCGCCTGCCTCGCAAGGGCAAAGTCCTGAGTTTCATCCCTGGTAACTATATACAATGCTGGGCGGGGTGACTCACACCTACCAGCAATCACTACCACATACCACAGTGCTGGGCGGGCATGGTGGCCCATGCCTGTCATCCCAGCACTTGGAAGGCAGAGACAGGAGGATTGCTGAGTTCCAGGCTTGCCTGGGCTACATAGTGAGCTCAGGGCCAGCCTGAACTACAAAGCGAGACCCTATCTAAAAAAAAAAATTCTTCCTCCCTTTCAGCAGAAAATTATCTTTAGGAATTGTCTGCGATGCATTCTTCCCTCTCGCCTGGTAGTTTTTAGATTCTTCCAGAGTACTCATGCCTCTCAAGTCTTTCCTTCTGTGAGTGGGATGTGGAACCTCAAATGACATGGTCTCTAAACATTTCATCATCCTCTGAATATGGCTTCTCTGTTCCCCTCTGAAACCGGAGGGAGATGGGAAGGCCCCTCCCTCTCTAGTAAGGGGAGAAGGCAAAGTGCACACAGCATCTTCCCAAGGTGCTTTGCTTGCAGAGTGTAGCAGTGAGTGGAACTATTTGTAGATGAACTGGGACACATATATTCCAATGGTGAAAATGTCATGTCAGTAGTAGCTTACAGAACTCTGAGGAGCACTGTATTACCCTAAAAGCAAATTCAATCTGGGAAATATACAAATTAGCCACACTCTATCTTGTTAATGTATTACATCAGTTGGGGTGAAGTCTTGGTATTATGAGAAGAAGCCTGGGCAGAATTGCATCACTCTATCCTCAGCTCAGGGACTCTTCCCCATGATTTAAATGACCCATGCAAAGCTATCCAAAGGTCAGGCAGGATGGGAAGAAAGCATTTTGGCTTCTGAAAAAGAGTAGGAGGATATGGCTGGGGTTATGGACAGTGCAGGGCCCACTGTGGGCTGAGTGCTTTTGTGTACAGTGCAGCCATCACCTTGGACTCACCTCCTGTGCTTCTAGCTACCTGTAGTGAACTGCAGTCAAAAAAATACTCCAAAGAAAATTCTAGAAATCAATGGTGATACATTTTAAATTTTGTGTCATTTTGCATAGTGTGACAGGATCCCTCTTGGTCTCTACTCCATCTGTACTTGGATTTCAGCCCTCTCTCCAGCATGCCCACCTTGCTTTGTTTGAGCTACCTGCCCTTTAGTCACTCAGTAGCTGTCTTGCCGATCAGATTGACTTATTATAATATCGAGACCTCATGTTCAAGTAATCGTTACTTTACTATGTAATGCCCCCAAAGTGCAAAGTAGTAATGTTGGCAATTCAGATATGCTAAAGAAAGACCATAAAGTGTTGGCTTTAAGTGAAAAGGTGAAAGTTATTCACTTAATAAGGAAAGGAAGGAAAATACACATTGATGTTGCTAAGAACAAACCTATCTGTGAAATTGTGAAGAAGGAAAAAGAAATTCATGCTACTTTGCTGTCACACCTCGAACTGCAAATTACAGCCACAATGCATGATAAGTGCTTCGTTAAGATGCAAGAGCAATTAAGTTTGTGTATTTCTGTATAGGGAAAAATAACACTGTGTGTGTAGGGCTTGGTCCTATCTTTTGGTTCCAGGGATCTATTGGAGGTCCTGGAATGTGTCTCCCACAGATAAGGAGGATGATTGTGTCACAATTAGTCCTCGAAGCAACACGGGAAGAGAATCATTACAATCCCTATGTTGTAAATGAGAAAACTGAGACCCAGCAAGATGAAGACACACGATTACATCAGGGCTGTTTACTCCAAATTCATGCTCTTTCCAGCTACCATATCACTTTCTTAATGATTCTCTTTTTGTTTTGTTCTGCTCTATGTACAACAAGCTCAGGTCCTCAGGACATTGTGTGGCCTCTGAAACTCGCCCCACAGCCTATGGCCAGTGCGTTGCACTTGGGGAAGTGTGCATAAGTGGATGGTATTGGTTCTGTGCCTCGACAGTCCTCTGGGCTGTACAGGCAGCAAAAGCTGGGGTCTTTCTCATGGCACACTCTGCAGCTCATGGCTACCGACACCTGCCTGTCCGGAGCTGGGCAGAATGTCCCTTCCCAGAACTCTAGAGCAAGCAAGGCCTGCTTTCAGTTTAACACAGGAAGAATAATGCCTCCTCCACCTACTGTTCAGGGAGGTTGAGAGGAGCCCCTTTAAAGAGAGGTACTGGGTTCAGTGACATCGTTATTACAGTTATTATTACCGTGGGGGCCATAATAATTTTCTTAGCAGCCGCCGGGTTTACTGGGGCCTCATATAACTCAGAAGTCTCAGCTGAGCCTGGTTTGGGGCCTTCAGCTCGCTGTGCCTGTTGTTGGTGGAAATGAGTTGAATAGTTAAGCATGTCTCACAGGATCATAAACATTGCATTAGAAAGTCTCTCTAAAGCCAATTCTGTTTTCCTTTGTGTGTGGTTCCTTTTCCTGTCTCGGTCCTCAGATATCACCACTGGGTCTGGTACAGTTGAGTATTTGCTATAATTTGGAGAAAAGCACAGGTGGTGGGAGAGATCCCAGCGATACTGCGTCTTGTGCGGCAGAGCTGGGTAGATTCTGATGCTCAGTTGCCCCCGTGCTCTCAGAGGAGCAAGAGCAGGGGCTGCTGGGTTGGGCCGAGCTGCAGGAGGTGGAGCCCTGCACCTGCCCCTGACGAGGAAGGAGCAGACAGCAGGGCCAGGCGCTCTAAGAACCTAAGAGTCGGGCACAGTGGTTGGCTAGTGGGGACAAGCTGCAACTGAATGGGTACTTGGCAAACACAAAGGTCTCCGGTGACATAGGCCATGCTACCCATGGTGCCAGGAGGGAGCTCAGAGCCCCACAGTATCTGGGCACTGAGCCGTCATGACCAGGCTAGTAGGCTAGTGCTGCTCTCTCCACCATCCAGGCGAAGAGACCAAGGGACAGATAAGGGGCGGAGCCACGACTCTAAGGGGACTGCTCTTCCCTCTGTTAACAGAAGGGGCCTGGGAACTGCTTCTTCAGCAGATGCAGGCAACTGGGGGCCCCGCGCAGCACACCTGAGGCCTGAGCCTGGGTTCCCATTTCAGCCTCCCTTCTCGATGCACCAGTGAGGCATCTGTCGAATCATTTAATCCCGTCTATACTATGGTCCCGGGGATCCCGTGTGCCCACGACGTAGTAGAGGCTTCAGAGCAAGAGCCGCGGCCCCCAGTCCCATGAGCCATGACGCGGGCAGCACTGTAGGAAGGCTGGGTCGGTGCTCGGAGTGCGTTAGCTCGGTCCTGTTGCAATGAACAGGGTGGCTCCCGCAGAGGCTCAGTGATGCTCCGGGGATGGAGCCAACTCGATCCGTGTCCCAGACCGCAGAGCTCTCAGGTCTGGCCGTGAGGTGCGTGTCCAGCTGCCGAACTTCGATTTCCCCCCTCATGTGTACACGTGAGCCCGGGTTAACCTAAGCGTCAGTCGTTTGCCAACCCCTCGGGGATGTGGTCTCTGTGCACCGCCTGGATGTTTATTTGCTTCACATAGTTTAAAATGACTCCTGCTTTTTAAAAATTTACCATCTATTATTTTTAAAACAGAATTTTGTGTTTATTATATCAATTTCCTAGTGCACACTGTGATGACTCCCAAGCGTCAGCTCCAACGAGAGCCAATGAAATCCTGACACTCAGCCACACGGGTCTGTGGAGCAGAGAGAGGGTCCCTAGAATGAGACCCGCTGGTCCCTAGATGAAAGGGTGGGAAGGAGGCGGTGCGCCGGCCAGTCCGTCATCTCGGGTCCACTACGGGCCAGTTTAGGGAAACTGCTTGGGCCGCATCAGCCTGCCCGGGAACAAGCCTCTCACACAAGCTTTCCTGCCCTGAGTCTTTGTACATGGTGTCTTTCCCAGAGGCCTTGCCCCTTCTCTGCCTAATAACTTCCACTCTTCCTCAAGACTGTCCCATGGTGGCCTCTCCGCAGCCCCCGGAGCATGTTGTGCAGGCCTCAGTTCATGTGAGAAAGCCAAAGAACGGCCAGAGACGCTAAGGGTCATTTCTGTCTTCCCAGTGCAGGGTTTATTTTCGAGAATGATCCTCTCAGAATGGTGTACTTGGTTCTATGCTAAGAGGCTTGGATATATTAGTTTACATAATCCTGTGTCAAACTTTTAACCCCCTTTCACAGGTGAGGAAAGTGAAGCTTAATTGCAAGGGTCGCTGTGACGCCGCGTGGTGGGTGCACGAATAGTGGTACCAGTGCGCGAGTGAGGGAGTGAACGACAGAACAGAGCGGTGCCCTCTAGGCCCATCCACGTCCAATCTGCAAGAGGAGCCACAGGCAGTCGCTGGATTGGTGGGTTGGTGGGGATGGTAGGAATTTGTGAAGACCGAGAAGAGCTTGGTGGGCTTTAGGGCTCCAGGACGTGTGAGCTGGGGGTCTTGAATGGGGAGTAATCTTTGGAGGTGGCGTCGCTTCTTGTGGCCCAGTCTGGGCTCTGGGCGACTGGCTTCTTGAGGGTGGAGATGGCTTTGCACACTCACTTTCTAATTCTGCTCCTAACGAAAAGCGAGTGCTCAGCAGATGCCTGCATAATTCCATCATTAAGTCTGAGGTCATTTATTCATTCATTCGTGCATCCTCTGCAGGCCAAGGCTTGGCTTCAGTCTGTGTTGGCAGTGGCCTGCAGGCTGCCACGTTCACCAGAGACACACGTGCCGTGGTGCATGTGTCAGCCCCATCTGGGCCTCCGTTCCTTCAACTACAAAATCCTACTGTCAGAATGGACTCTTGGAAGCTTCTCCCCTAGGACACTGGAGAACCCAGGACCCAACCAGAGATGGGACTTTAGACTCGGCTCTTTAAGACGCAGTCGCTCACCCAGCACAACAGAACCGGGGTGTAAAACCCTGTCTTGGAGTCCTTTGCCATGGCAGGTGACTCCTGGCACAGCTGGGAGAGTGAGCTGCTTCTTCTGCCCAGACAGCGGACTTAGGAAATTATTCAGGAATAACAAACAGGACAGAAACATTTGCATAAGGAATCACACAGAACAATACATGTTATTTAAACCATCTCTGGTTGGCAACAGAAGCAAAAAGCAGCTGAGATAAATCTGCAATGCAAATCAGCCTTATTTGGAGCTGTGCCCCGACTAGGGCTGGGTGGGGCCACGCGGGAGAGCAGCAGAGAAGAAAGCCTGCTTGTCGCAGGCACCCCTTCCCGCCGCTTTCCTCAGCCTGCCTTGGCCTCGCTCACCCACATTTTCTCATTTCTCTCCTTCCCTCCCTTCTTCTGAGATTAATGGAAGCAATTTGTCTTCTAATGTGACTACAGTTTATGAATTCTTTGTCTTACTCTAATCCTTTAAATTATCCACATAATAAAATATGTATCCAGTGATTCCAGGTCATAATTTGATCTTCTGGGGAAAACGGGAGGGGGAGGTGCGTGTACGCGGGCTGTTCTTGGTTTGTTCCTCTCCATTTGTCTTTATTTGTCATCTTTCGTGCTTAATGAGCTCCCCCTTGTCTCTTTCCGTTCCTGTGCCCACCCTCCCTGTGGAGTGTGCCTGGCCCGGAGCACGGGAGGGAGTGCGAGCCCCGCGGGGAAGGCCACCCCCAGGGCCGGAAGCGCGACCGCCTTCCTCGCTGTCGGCCTCTCTCCTCTGCCTCACCAGGGTGGTGGCCGCCTTCTCTCCCAGGGCAGCCGGGGATCCTCCGAGAGAAGCAGGCCGAGGTTTGGCTCAAACCACGGAGGTCCAAAGGGGCCTTTCAGCCCCAGGCCTCCCAAACCCAGGGAATCGAGGGGAGGCAACTCAATGTTCACAGACAAGTTTCTGCAAAATACACTCGTAGTTCTTTCGAGGAGACTTGACAGCAGTCCTGCGTGCTTCCCTGAGCCGTGTGAAGCTGGGCTTCCCAGATGCAGGACACAGCCCTCTCTCTGACCTGCACCCACCTGGAGGAGGAGCCTGTTATAATGCACATGCCAGCCTGGCCCTGCCCTTCTCACCTGGCTTGCTGCTGGGTCGGGGCCCCACAGCAGCCCTGCCTGCACTGGAGCGGCTGGGCATCCAGCATCTGACATCCGGCAGAAGGCTGCTCCTTAGCATCCACCCTCTGGCCTCGTGCAGCAGGCACAGGGCACACGGCTTGTCAGTGCAGCGGGCGGAGGCCAGGAGGACAGTCTGCGTGCCCTGCTCCGTCTCCTTCAGCTGTTCCCCATCGCCTCCTGTACAGCTCTGTCCTCACCCACCACGGGTGGCAGAAACCCTCCTGTGACGGAGGGAGATGGCCCTGTCTCTCGGCTTGGAGGAAGACTGCAGCCAACTCCAGGCCCTGCAGGAGGGTCAGGGAGGCCAGATGTGCCTGGTGCTCAGGGAGGAGCAGCTGCAGGCCACGGAGGGGGCTCCCAGTTTCCGCAGAGCAGGTGGTAGCTGCAGTAGAGAGTCTCCTTCATTGGATAACAGCAGGTGCCATCTGGAAATGATGGGGGACAGTCCAGGAGGAAGGGGAGGCCAGGCCAGTAGGTCTCTGGCCCTCATCTGCCAGTGGGGAGCACAAAGCCAGCAAACCGTTTTTTATGTGACTCATCTGGAGGCAAAACCCGCCCGGGCTGTGACTATTTATAGTGTTTTCTTTATCCTGCTTGGCGTGAATATTCATGGCTTGCACTGCAGAACTATTAACGTGGCCGACAGCGGGCTCGCCCCAGACCTTGCAGCATGATCTCCCGTCACGGTCCTATGTTCTGCACACCTCTGAATTCCAAGGCATGTCAGACCCCAGGGGTCGGGTGCAAGGTGTGGGCCTGTGTGGGACCCATGGCGGGCATGGAGGATGAGGAGAGGATGACGGGAAGCCGTGTGTGTGGTCAGTCCCAAGCCACACTTGTGCTACCAGAAACTGCATTTAGAAGTCGACCCCACCTGCTCACTCCCCAGAGGAAATGTGCTGGCACAGCGGACTTCCGGGCCAGCCTCTGGGAGATTTGGCTCAAGCTACGAAAGGTCCAAAGAGGCCTTTGTTGAGCACAAATGACTCCTGGGTGCCATAGCCTCTGAAAGTCTATCTGGTGTGACGGGGCAGCTGAGCAGGTCAGGAAAACTGAGCAGTTCACATCCACTGACTGCGGCCTGCGAGAGAGCCGGATGCATGACCACGGGTGGGGCTCAGGCAACCTGGGAATGAAGAAGGCCAGGTTCCTTGCGCTCATGGTCCCCAAAGGGAACCCCAGGGCTCCCCAGTCCTGCTGCAGGGGACAAAGTGGGCATGGGGAAGAGCCTAGCAGAGGAAGATGTGGACCCTGCTGAGGGTCTGTTGGTCCCCACTGAACTCACTGATTGGCTGTATGATTTTGGATCTCAGAGAGAGAGAGAGAGAGATCTCTCTGTGCTCGTTTTTTAAAAATGGAGGTAGGAAAAGGACTAACCTTTATAGGGCATTCAGTGAAGACAGTAAGAATTAGTATTCAGAAATGAATACAACGATACTAGGAATATACCATGGACCCTTGAGTTATGAGTGGCCTGATTAATGAACAACCTGAGTTATGACTGGAATTTTACTTCTAACTTAACGAACAAAATCTTGAGGTACCACCCACATGTTGGCTGCTTCTGCTTTCAGATGGTCTAACATACAGATGTAACCTTTTAAGACCTCTGGAAGGAACATTACAGCATCCTTTCCTGTGTGGGGATAATAGAGAAATCCTGGGCTGGTATCCCTCTGAGGACACTGAGATCTGCCTGAAAGAAAGCATGGCCTATGATTATACAGGCAAGAGACTTTGGAGGCAGTTGACCAACTTGAGTTACAACCAGCCCTCAGGAACAAATTGAGTTCATGAGTCAGGGGTCCAGTGTATTTTGCTAAAAACATGCAGAGTCCATCTATACAGAGAAGTTGTGATACATGTTACATCAATGAGGCACAAAAATATCATGCTAACTGCAATAATTCAGATGCAAAAAAACTCCCAAAACTGTGGTATGAATTCACTTCCATAAACTAGAACAGGCGGATCATAGAAACAAGTAGTAGTTAGAGGTTTCCAGGGGCCTAGGAAAAGTGGGGGGAGGGGGATGAGGAATTACTGACCCCTGAGTACGCAGCTTCTGTTTAGGGTCTGGAAAAGTTTTGGGATATTGATGCTGATTGCAGAGCATGGAGAATGAGATTACTCAATTCTGTACCTAAAGAGGTTGAAAATAAAGAATTTAATGTTTTATATATGTATATCTTATCACAGTTTAAAAAATTAATAATGTAGTATACTCAAGCCTATTGAAATGGACACTTCAGGTGGTGAATGTCATAGTGTGAGAGTTGTATAGATCTCTGTGCTGTTAAAAAAAGAGAAGAGAGGAAAAGAGGGTCTGGTGAACTGGTCACACCCTGCCTCCACTTTGCCCCACCCCTTGAATTTTTACGGGCCTCTTTTTTTACCTCACAGGGAGCATCGTCGCCTCAGGACTTGACAGACTCAGTGGCTTTCTTGGGGGGACTGGTCAGTGCCCTGGATCACTCCAGAGGCCCAAGCTCTGGACAGTTACACAGGTGCTTGTTTGAGCGCCACCTTCTCCTCTGCCCAGGGCCTGCGGGGGCCAAGGACACTGTTTGCCATGGGGCCTTCCTCTTCAGGCCTAGGGCTCTCCTGCCCCCGCCCTTCCCGGAGTGGGCCGTGAGACAGGGCAGTGGCTCCCCAGGGAAGGTGGATGTGGCTGTGGCCCCTTCTGGTTCCCTCAGGAATGAGCTGCACCAGCCCACAGAACACACAAGTCAGACTGGACCTCAGGGCCTCAGAGCACACCCACAGAATCCCCACACTTATAAGAGGAGAAACTGAGGCAGAGCAAGGGAAAGGGAGGCTCCTACTCCCTCTTCATTCTATACCATGGTTCCTCACCAGCCGCTTCTCCCTCCAGGTCTCCCTTGATTTCCAAGTCCGACTCTCCTTCCTGAGGACTCTCTCATTTCCAGCATTGGGGAGCTGTTGTCATGTCTCCCCTGGTTGCTGCTTGACCCAGCTATCTCACAGTGTGTATTTCAAAGCTCTTCCATGCTGCCCTGTACCTTCCTCCCTCCCTCTGTGCATTTGCAGTGTGAGGTTGACACAGCTGATGTGTGTGTGATACCATATTACCCTTAAGGAGGCAAATCGGTCACAGGCTATGATAGTAGCATGTGTGGATGATGGAAAGGCCCGCCCTGGGGGTGAGTGGACCGTCCAATAGGCTTGTGTGGCCTGGATGGAATAAAAGGGAAAGGAAGGCTCGCTGTTTTGCTGCTCTTTTGCCTGCTCTGTTGCAGACTGTTTCTCTTCCATGATACCCCCTCTCATGCCATCCTGCCTTGGAGTCAGTTCACTATGGGCTGAAACTCTATAAATTGTGAGCTGAAATAAACCTTCCTTTCTTTTAACTTTGGGTGCCAGCTATTTTATCTCAGTAACAAGAAAAGTACTAAGACACACAATATAGTTTCTATTTGTACAAAATTGAAAGGACTTGGCCTTAGGAATGGAGGATAGAGTGACAGAGGCTTCGGCTAAAGAGGGGAAGAAAGAAAGCTACAGTGGTTATCAAAAGGCTCCTTGATGACACTGGAGTGTATCTTGACTGTGATGGTGCATGTGTGGTTGACACACAAGATAAATGCTACAAAAGTAAACACAAAGTACATGTAAGAACCAATGAAACCCATGGTCAGTGGGCTGTATCGCCTTAGTCTTCCAGTTATGATGTTGCATGACAGTTTGTAAGATGTTACACGTGAACACAATGAAGTAGAGGATAGTTTGGTTTTGCATACTATTTGTTATGACTCCATGTAACTTTATAATTCTCCTGAAGCTAAAAAGTTTAAGAATAGTGTGAAATATAAAGCTATGTTTGGGCATATCATCTTTCTAGAGAAATTGAGGATAATAGTTACAACTGTGTAGAAGAAAAGAGAACAGGACTGGCATACACTGGTAGTTTTCAGCACCTTTTTTACTATTTCATTTTCAACTTGGGTAGTGACTGGATCCATTGTTGTTCTTTTATTGTTTGGTATTTCTTTTGCTAAGTCTAAATTATTCCATAATTTAATGAGGATGATAATACAATGTTTAAAAATCTCCCAAAACTCAATTTTAAGAAAGAGGACTGAATCTGTATTAAAAGGGTTACAACTCACTTGAGAGCCTGTTTAACACTGAGTCTTTGAGGGAACACCTGGCATCTTTTATCATTTGGGAGGTAAGATGTGATGAAGCCTGAGGTCTGTAAAATTGAAGATTAGACTTGTGTATCTCAGCCCTGTTGACCACTGGTATAATTTGAACAACTAGATAGAACTTTTTACCAAATAGGTGATGCTATTTCAACAGCACAGATCAGGCCCCTGGCACTGTGTCCCAGCTTTCCAGAGGGTTCTGGGGGCTTGACCCAAGCTCTTGGCTGGAGCAGGTGGGGAAAGGTGAGGTATGAAGGCTGGATGGCAGCAGATGTCCAGCTGGGATTGTTGGCAGTCAGCAAGGACTGGTTGAGCAAAATCTGCAAGGCCCAGGAGACTTTTCCTGCGGCATGGGGTACTCTGTCAGGTTTTGTTTGTTTGCATGGATTTGGTGTCTGTGAAGTATCATTAGCACACTGGGAACTCGAGTGGCCTCAAGGAGCTACATTCAGTTCCTTGTGGGCTCATCTGATAATGACTTAGGGGTTGAGGCTCAATAACAACTTAGTTGGAAATAGCAGCAACAGCAACTGCAAGGCCTCAAGTCTGACTCAGAGTAAAATCCCAGGGATTTTCCCAACATCCTTTTTCTCACTGGTGGTCACGTTAGCTCAACGAAGTTCCCAGCTACCCAGGCTGGAAAGCTGAGACTGAGGGCCAGAGGTAGAGTGGGGAACATGCTTTGTTTTGAAAATCAGCCATTAGCTTTGAAAAATGGTAAGAGACCAAAGCTTGAGATGACTTTTGTAAGAGGGAGGAAAGACTGCCTTCTGGGCTGGCTACACCACTAGGCTCTTCATCAGAACGGTGATTCAAAGTTGAGGAAAGAGAGAAATGAAAGGATAGGAAAGTCACGGAGAGTCAAAATCAGAAAAGATGCCCTTGTTACAGGCTTCATGAGTTAAGCCAGTTGCCCAAGAAGATCTATCCAGTATGTGCCAAAGACTGGGCCAAACCTGGGCTTGACTAGTGCCAACCCTTGAGGACATGCCACCTTCTCCTGCAGGGTGAGGCAGACATCTGTAAGTCCAAGTAAGTAAGGCATTTGCCCGAGTAAGTCATCTGCGGTTCCCGACAGCTGGTGGCTGTAATCCCAAGCTGGAAAGACAAGGTGTCCACCTTTCTGTGTGAGACTGCTGAGCCCTGGAGCCACCAAAGAGGATGCTGGAAACTCTGGCCATTGTTGCCTCCTCTGCTCTAGCAAAACACAGGGCTCCTGTAGAGTAGGACTGAGGGTACTGACTGTACACAAACTTCTGCTAAGCAATTACTCTGCATCAGGTAGTGTGCAAGGCTTTATGTATGTGCTTTAATCCTCACAGCGACTCTGCAGATCTGGGTTTGGTCTGTGAAATGTACAGCAGGAATACGGCGCATTGTTCCTCTTCAGTGTGCAGCCTGCCAGGTTCTCCTTGACCTGCTTTACACATCTGACTTCTCAGGCTGCTGGGGGAGGAACCTCCCCCTTCAGTGACAGCAGCTCCAGATGCCTCTGGGTCCTTAAACATCTAACAGCCATTGGTAGCTTTTGAGGGAGGTATTGTGGCCTGGTCTCTTCTGCTTCTCCTGCGTCTTAGTCATAGGTGGGTGATTTTGTTCCTTTGCGTGTTCTCACCATGTGGTGCCACCATAGGCACAAAGTGGGGGTGGGGGGCATGGACTCGTGCACTGGGACCTCCTAACCCGACAGCCAAAGTAACCCTGCTCTCTTCCTGAGTTGCTTATCTCAGGGCTTCGTTACAGCCACACCGCACCCACTCATTTTAGTGGCAGCTGTTCTTTTCACCTCTGTTCCTACCAGTGAACATCCGACTTCTCCCGGACAAGCTGCACCCACACCGCAGGCCAGTTGGTCTCCCCACTTGTCCTGGATTTCGGGCCTGGCAGGGAGCCTGATCCATCACTGTGTTTCCAGCGAGACAACTTCTGCCTCTATTCCCAGCGCCTCCCGAGACTCCAGTGCGGCAGCCTCTTCGTGGCTGGAGGCAATTCTTTCTCTTAAAGACTACAGAACGCAGGGGAGTAAAGGACTTCAGATGCCTCTGGGGGCTGCGAGGGCTGGGAGGGAGGGAGTGGGGAACATTTCTGTTTCCCAGCTTTGCTTGCCAAAGCATTAGTCAGTTATTTGACTCCAGATAACACAGTAATTAATAATGTAATAAGATGCAATTTATAAGCACTCAGGCCTGAAGGCCCCGGGTCCCAAGGCCCTTGGTAAAAGGAAAATTAAAAACATCCATAATCTCAAAGAGGACAGCGTGACCACGGCCTGTGAGGCGTGAGGTAACAAGGGCCACCTGTGCACTGGGTTCAGACACAGTAGTTCGGGTCCTGCGCCCCAGAGGCCCCAGCCCCAGTCTCTACCTGTGCAGTGTGGGGTGTTCAGCGTGCTGGATGCATGGGAAGGCCCAGCTCCCCTCCAGACTCACAGACTCTCACAAAGCCTCTCGCGCTGGGTCTGTCTTCTTGGAAGCCGGGAAGAAACACAAGCTGGAGTCTCAGCTCTGCCGTTTGACGGCCGTGGACTCGAGCACCTCTCGGACCCTCCGCTTCGCTCTGGGCGGCTGTTGTGAAGCCGGTGAGAGCAGCTGCGGGGCTCTTCTCAGTTCCGAAGCGCTTTTGCACGCCAGTTACCTAGTTGGATTGCTCAGGAACTTCTCTGAGGGCTGCTGTGGAGACCCCTTACCCAGTATCTAGTCTTACGTGCTTTTTTTCCCCCAGCAGAATTCCTGTTTTATTCCAGGTAGCAACGCACAAAGCCAAAAGATACCTGCTAGCGTTCGTTAGCGCCAAGGAGGTGTGTTAGTCGGTTTCTATGGCTGTGACCAGCGACCTGGGTAAAACAGCGTAGAAGAGGAAAGATTTATTTTATGCTTTTGGTTTCAGTCTATGGTCTGCTGGCTCCGAGGGTGAAATACGGGAGGACTTGATGTAGGAGAACTGCAGATCTCACGGCAGCCAGGAAGCAGTGAGATGGGAAAGGGACAGAGAGGAAGGAAGGGGCTGGGAAGAGCAGCAAATCCTTTCTGCTTCTGTCCCCGGGACCTCCTTCCTCCCCCCAGCTTCCATCTCCTAACAGAACATTCAGCAGTGACCGTATCTGTGGATTAAACTGTTAACAAAGTCAGTGGCCTCACTCTGAACACCTTGGCCTTTGGGGGACTCTTTAGGTGTTAAAAGAATTTTATTTCCCTGTATATTTCTGTCTACCTGAGAATACAGATTCATACTTCAGCATATTTACCTGTTTTCAGTCACTCAGATCAATTCAGATGGCAAATTGGAAATCAATCACTAGTGAAAAGGGTGTCATTACAAAATAAAAACCAATCTTCCACAATGCAATCAACTACAGATCACTGAAATGTTAACTCTTTCACTGAATTCAGTTCAGTTTTGAAGGACATTTAAAAAAAAATCCAGACCATAATGAGTGGCCAAAGAGTTGCCAGTGAGAGATGAGAGGAGAGTCCCTAGAAACTTTCTAAGGTTGCTGACTCAACTAAGAGTATGCTTTTGGCTTTTCTCCTTGTTTGTCACTTGACGCAGAAATCAGTCACGATGACCGGTGCTTTGGCAGCCATCAAGGAAGATGAGGAATACTTTGAGTTGAACATGTGACAAAAACCAGAAAGATCCTAAAGTCTTTAGTGACCAAGAGAATAGTCTATGCCTGGATTTTCTTTATATGAGATGCTAATAAAATTCTGCTTTGTTTAAGCCAGTGAAGCCCATCTTATTCTAGAAAGGGTGAGTAGTCTTTTACAGAGGAAACAGACTGAGCAAAGTTAAGCGATTTGCCCAAAGTCATTCCTTTAATTAAAAAGGGTCAATGGTCACCTTGGTGAGAGACAGCATGGCCTCTCCACATTGACAAACTGTTTGCAAAGATTTCTGACATTAAGAATTAAATGGTGACTCCACAAAGAACGGCCGCTATCACAAAATCAACCAACAATAAATGCTGGCATGGCTGTGGGGAGAAAGGAACCCTTCTCCACTGTTGGTGGGATTGCAGACTTGTGCAACCATTGTGGAGATCTGTGTGGAGATTTCTCAGAAAACTAGGACTAGGGGTCCCATTTGACCCTGCTATCCCCCTGCTAGGAATATACCCAAAAGAATTTTAA
>PVIC010006075.1:0-55385 GCA_004025085.1 Thryonomys swinderianus | reverse complement strand
GCTTGAAAAATCCCCCTTCACATGTAAAGAAAGCAAACCCAGAAACTGGGTTCTTCAATTTTGGTGGATCCTTAAGTCATATCTGAGAAAAAGACTTCAGTTAATCAGAATTACATCTAAGATTTAAAATAAAAACTTCTTATTGGTTTCCAATTATAAAGGTTAAAGTTCTCAGAAACACTCAAGACCAAAATAGAGAAAAATGATTAATTTGAACAAATATTTCTTTCCTATAAATGAAATTTAAATAACTGGGCAAATGAACATTCTTTTCAGCATTATGACCGTCAAAGCTTCTTTAGTGTAGAAAAGAAATAAAGAACAAGATTGGATGACCCATATATTTCATATGCATTTTCATATATGTACATGCATATCTTCCTTTTAATCCCATACTCTACCTACACAAAGAATTTGTTAAATATACCTATGACCTTTGTACTCCAATTTCAAGGTCAAGATTAGCTGAATTTTCCACCTAAATATTTTCCTCTATAACTGGATATATAATTAGGTATTTAGGATAGCAAGGAGTTCTGAAGGTGGCTTGAATGACATAATGGTTACATTCATCACAGGGAGTTGGTACAATGCATAATTTATCTTAATTCTTTTAATGCCCTCCCTTCCTCTTGTCTCCTTCCATCTTTTGGAGATGACTTTAAACTTTCATTTCACAGTTAGTAAGCCATACTTTCAGATTTTCTTTACTAGGCCATCTTTAAGCTCCACTAGAATCTTCCTTCCATAGCTAAGATGACAGTGTTGTTTGTGATAGTGGGAATGAAATCAATGTCACTTGTAGGGGACAGCTAGGATCCTCTGACTATCTCCAGTCTCTTCACTTCTCACTTTAACATCTCCACTGTCCCCCAGGTGATGGGAGGTGGAATGTTCTGAGCTTGGGAACCTCCAGACTCTTCTTTTGCTCAGCCACTAACAGGAGCTCAGGGAGGGAGCTGCTGTCAGAGGCCCCAAACCAATACGGTGCCTGGGAATCCACAAGCTGGTACGGCGACATTTATCAGTCCTTTCCTTTCCGAGGTATTCAAGGGTTCCTAGCGACTCCTCTGTATGGAAGGTCTCTGTATCATGAGAGATATTCCTGCTCATCTTCTGGGCTCATACTTCACCGTTCTTCGGCTCACTGTTGGGCCTTATATCACTTATTTTTCCCATTCTCATTCTTTCTTTCTTTCTCTCCTTCTAATTTTACTCCTAAAAATTCTAGTCTAAGTTTATGATAAAGCATATGACAGGTGGTGTCCTATTTCCCCCTCGCTTTTTTATCCATAGCCTACAAACCAAACTGGTTATACTTGTCTTCCCTTGGCAAAAAGACTGAGACAAAAGCAAAACCTTTTAAAGAAATGGGCGAGATGGTGACGGCAAGATTGGGTTACAAGGAGTGTATTGGTAAAAATACAGCAACTACTTGTCTCTATATTTTTATCATATTTTAATCCAGAAGGACCAACAGCTGTGTCTTTCCTGAATTCTTACAGGATGGCTTTGTAGTGAATAATATTTTATATTTGTTCAGTGTATTTTAGATAACGAGAGGGACGTTTTCTAGAGTATTTTTTGCCTGCTGAAACGGACCATGGACACTGCTATCTGTTGTCAGCGAATTCAAATGTTTCCCACATGTTTGAGGGCTTCAGAAATGTCCTTGAACTTGTAAGATTTCTTTCTATTTTATAGGCATAATTACAGTGGGAACCGATCGCAGGGAGGGCCCTTGGCAAGTGAGCAAGTGAGAGGAGAAGACACAGACAGCGGCAGATTAAGCCAGACTCTGACTTTAGAAAAGCAAGTTAGCAGAAAATAGCCATGTAGTGCACTCAAAAAGAGTGAGACGAGGAGAGACTAAATAACTAAGTGCTTTGGATTTGGATTCCATAGATAAGGAGATTTTTTTCTAAAGCGTATGTTATTGGGATGGTGACATTAAAATTAATCAGAGTGAGAAAAAAGCTGAAACGATTGATGTCACTTGTGAGTTCGCTGCAGTCAGCTGAGGAAAATAACTTTTGACAAGGCTTTTGGTAAAACCTGACTTTCACTAATGTGCAGTCATTTCTAATCTTTATATATCCAACGAATCTGACTTTTTCACATATTTTAGTGGAGTTACCCTATGTAGGGTTTTTGCAGCACATTATATGGTATATGATCTTTGGAAATTCTGAAAAGTTCTAACTTTGGAAGCGTATGTAGTTCTTATCACTTCAGATGAGAATGACAGATTGTATCAACAGGGAAGAAATCTGCAAGAGGCGCTGCGAGCGAGCCACGCCCCGCGTTCACGGGAAGAGCCGCCTCTCCACCGCTCAGTGACGAGGGAAGAATACTAGCGTATTGTAGGGTATAAACAGAAAATGCAGCAAAAGTCAAGAAGTTTCCTCGTGAAGCAGAGAGGTTTGGACTTGCTTCTCATGATGCCTTCTTCAAAATTCTTTGAACAGCGAGCGTGAGCATGTGTAACATTTTAAAGAAACGTACGTGTCAACAGAACTGCCCTGAATTTTTATTTGTGAGACACTGGACATGTAGAAGTATCAAGATCACACCCTTTCAGACCTCTAATGTGGAAAGTGGACTTACAGACAATAATACAAAATATATACAAAAAATGAGTGCTGATCTTCTCATTATCAGCAGAGACGGAAGTATAAAATCTTTTCAGTGGAGAGAGAGAGAAAAAAGCCTCTACGTATGTGAACATACTGGCATCGATGCAAGAGGAAGCAGCCCACTCAGAGGAGGATTCTCAGAGGGGCTGGGCTTTGTGAGAGCCCGAAGGCCTCGTTCCAAGGAAGGGAAGAGGAAGCCGGAAGTGAGGGCCGAGAGGCAGAATGCTAGCGCTTTCCCCGCCTCCTTGTAGGAGGGACAATCAGCCTGTAGCTCTTGGCAGACCAGAAGCTGTTCACATGATCGCTTTTCTCCCCCGTGGAATGAAGGTGGAGGGACGAGAAATGTATTTTATTTACCTCTTAATTTTATTCTTATTGTGGAAGGCCTTGAGGAAGTACACATGCAACAAAATCATGTCATTTGCAGGAAAATGGATGGCTCTTGAGAACACAATGCTAAGTGAAATAAGTCAGAAGGTTAAATATTATGTGGCTTCTCTTATATGAGAAATCTGGACTGTAAATGAGTAAAATAAAGGAGAGACGGTAGGAAACAAGGGAAGGGGAAAAGAAAGATAAATGGATTGAAAATGATTAAAAGTAATGTACAAAAACACATCAATATGAGAAATAAGGAAAATATACACAAGCAACATCTGAGGAAATTCACTCTAAAGTTAGCTTTTTCTCGATGGAATAAGTCAAACATGACTCATCTGACCAGGGACTGAAAGAAGGCAAACTAACTAAATCTCACAGGTGGTCTTCAAGGAGAGCCCTAAACCCCAAATTCATGGCTCTAATCCAGGCTAAATATGTTCAGGGCATGAACAAATCTGGTGAGGTCATTGTTTGCTTCCATATCCATATTGGCAGCTGTAGCAGCTGTAACATCTCTTCAAGCACCCAGATTATAGGTTAAACCCTAACGTCGAGCCTTTTGACTTTTAGAACTAGATAAACATTTCTTTAAATGCCCGCCTTGGATACAGCAGAAATGATAGCATAGGAGCTGTGTGCAAAGTGAGTGCAGTGGGGAGTGATCATGTATATATTGTAAGCATAATACATGAAGAGTTAAGAGGAAAAAATACAGAGAGGAGGGAAAACTCTCCAAAGAGCGTTCAACAGCCAGTGCTTCTAGCTGGTGTGGAGTCAAGAGTACACATGGGAGAGGCACTGAAGCCTCTAACAGGTGGCAGGGGAAGTAAGTTGACAGATGAGCTTTAGATTTCTTGAAAACTTTATCTCAAAGAGGCGGATGGGAAAGGAACAGATGTCAGAAACAACAGTGCTTCGCAGCGAAGATTAAGTGGTAGAGGAAATGAGGATCCCATTTCTAAATAAGAAGGGAAAGGAAAGCAGTGTGTCTAAGTGGGACTGGACAGACTGCCCAGGTGGCATTTAGAGCTCAGATTTAAGGAGAAATTGCACAAAGCCTATAAATATTAGGCTATCGCAGTGTGGTGGGTTACAGTCCATGAGCTGATTAAAGTGATGAATGTTTCTTTTATTTGTTAATAATTTAGGATAAGAAAATTAAACTTTGCATTTTTAGATATATTTTTGTTTCCACTTCAGAAATGATGGGCGGTTGAAAATATTGCAGTACGTGGGAAAGGGCTAGGGTGATTTTGGATTATGCAAGAGTTTACTCTATTGTATCACGTGACTTTTCTTTCATTGTTCTTCTTTATCACTTCCTCTCTCCCTTTATCTCTTCATCTTTCCTCCTCAAAGGGACATATGGAATCAGGAACTCACTCGTAGTATTTAAAAAAAAAAAGAATCTTTAAATGTGGGAATTTGTGATATCATTTTTATATTCACTAGGGAAACATTTATACAAGAAAGGTGTCCGATTAGCTGGCTTTCTATATGTTAATGATGTATTAATGATGTTCTCAATCAGAACTTGAGGCTGAGATTTAGAAGACCCGAAGTTAGCATTATAACTTCAGGGAAGTCGTCTGCCCTCTTGGCTTCAGCTGTGAAGAGAACCTTCAGGCAGGAGTGACAAATGCCCTTAATGACTTGAATAGCACAGTCAACATAGTGACTCTAATGATTGTCAGTTGCAGTTATGGAAACAAAGGGAAGGGAAGAGATGACTCTTACAGCAGAAAATCACCTTGTAGAGAAATTCGTACATCTCTTCCCATCAACCTCCTAATGCTAGTCGGACATCTTTTGTGACATCCTACGTCTGGACGTGATTCTCTTCCAGATAACCACCCAGCTCATGCCCTTGCCTCTTTTCAGTCTTCACTCAGGTATCAGTCACCTCCCAAGAACTCCCTTCTTCTTACTTAAAATTGTTTTTATTTACACACACCCCCAAACATACCAACTCAGATTCATATGTGTACCCAGACACACAGCTTCTCTAGAACTCCCAGTGGCCCATTTCATGCTTTAATTTTATCAAGAACAATCATCACGTTCTAATATTCGACAAATTTCACTTATCTATTGTTTATACCCCCCCATTTCAAAGTAAGTTGAAAGTGGGGATTTTGTTCAGTGTGTGGAATAGACTTGCTCTGTAGTAAGCCCCAAGAAATATTCAATTCTTGGCCATGAAATAACTAAGGAAGGCTAGTCTGAGTGTCCTTATGTTATTAAAATGTGAAGGAATACGGAAACCAGGACACTCAGAATTGGTCATGAATTCACATCAGTGATTTTTCAAGCATCTTGAGTGTGAGGGATATTTGTTTTGATGAAAACTTACGGAAAAGCCATAGATGAGAAGAATCCAGTGCAGACCGTGTCTGGGGGGAGGTGGCGAAAGGGACACGGCCCATGTTGCTTTCCTCCCGCTCGCACAGGGGATTCCGGAAGAGGCCCTGCCCAGGTTTTCTTGAATTTGCCTCCTCTCAAAAATCACATGCGACAGTGGTTAAAAAATGCAGATTTCTTGGATCTGTCCTTGAAAAAAAGGAGAATATAGCGAGAAGTTGGTTAAGTGCTACAGTTGTGTATCAAGCAAGGTGCCTGTAAATAATAGAGAAGAAGAAGGATTTGTGAGACTAGATAGGTGAGTGAAAGGGCAGGGTTCCTCGGAATGCAGTCATTGTAGTGGTGGCCAGCTACGTACACTTATCTCCCACATAAGATGAAACAATTAGGTCTTGGTTTCAGCAGAAAATCAGATGTGTTTAAAAAGAGAAAAACAAAGACATAGTTAGGGGTTTGTTTGGTTGGATTTTATTATTGACAATGGCGCCAAAGAGCCAACATACAACCGCTTGAACTAAATAGAACATGAACGGAGGTCTAAACATTCAAACATGTGATGAAGAGAAAATTCCACTGGTCAACAATTTCAGAAGCAGCATAACTCACTCATTCATTAAAAATTCATATGCAAACAGTCTAGGAGGAGACGCCTTTATATTCCTTGTTCTTTCAAATCAAACATTAATTTCTTTTTCTGCTTAACTATCAAGAATACCTAACCGAACTATCTCGTTGGAGTTGTATCATTTCACTAGATATATATACAGGAGCCATTGAACGCCCATTCTGCTGGGACAACTTCCCACGTGGCCTGCAGCTTTTGCTCCTTTGTTCCTCAGAGCTCATCGCACTCACTGAAGTCGGTCGTAGCCTCAGAACTGTGTTGTTCCTCTACTGCCTGCTCTTCTTGAATGTGGCAGACGCAAAACGGCTCCCACTCAACGCGCGGATTGCCTGCTCGTGCTCTGCAGGTGCCTCCAGGTTTTTCCCCATCACTCCACTCCTGTGCTTTAACCTTCTGCCTACACAGTTTTCAAGTGCTCAGACTCTCTCCTTCAACTCTCCGGTGAATTTAGTCCGAGTTACTATTGTCTTCTCCAGGGGCCGCTGCAACCACTTTTACCTGCTCTTCCATCTACCTCTGGCCATCCTCTGAGATCTAGGAGTGAGAAGGTGTAGCTCTTTGCATCACTCCTTTGATACCCGCCCCCTTGCAATCAGCCCATTTCGTCACTTTCTAGCTTCGTTTCTGGAGCAGTGAATGCTCTAGCTGCCCTTTCAGCTTTTAGTCCTTGTCAGCTTCTATTTATATACTGTTCTACTCCAAGCTCAAACTCAGAAAGCATATTGTAGTCCTTAACTGCCCAGCTTCTTAGTTTAGTATCCTCTTCATCGGAAATATCCTGTCCAATATACCTATGCCCACCAGACTCCTAGCCAGCCTGCAAGACTCTCAAAACTTTTCCTGACCTCCCTTTAGCCCTTTCTAGCCTTCAAAGTTACATAGATTTTACTTCCTTTCCTAATGGAGAATGCAGACATCCTTCTGAGGAAGGTCTCACCATATTTCACTTACCAGACACATTTGGACTGTCCCTTGCATACAGTAAATCCTTGATACATTTAATGAATTGTAGTACATTTCACTTGAATGGCATTTTAGACTCTGAGTGCCAGAAAGAAGACTAAATCACTGAGTTCCTCTTGGTAGTCCTGATTCCATAATCAAATGGAAACCATACTGCATATGAAAGCATAACTGTACTGTATTTGTTTTATTTCAAAGTGAGCCAGGTCCTTTTACCACCAGAGAGGAAGAAAGGGGATTAAGCTAAAATTAATGTTTTGATGAAGATGAGGCAGATGGTAAATTAACCGGAGGGAAGCCAAAACAAAACAAAACAAAACAAAAAAAACTCAATGTGCCACATGTTAGCAATAGAGGCTCTTTCATGATTGATGTTCAGTGACTCGGAAATTCTCTTCAGGGCAAACAGCATTTTCACTGCTATTCACATACATTTTGAGGCATAGATTCATTTCAAAATAAGAACTTAAAGCTATAAGGAAATTCAGACATGAGCTTAGTTTGCGGTTTGCCAACTTGCCTCTGCTTTGTTGTTGTTGTTGTTTGTAGCATTAGAAACCTTTCTTCAGTCAGAATCTCATGAAATCCTGTTATGTGAAATAAATACAACCAGCACTGTTTTGGTTAAAGCAGGGTAGGAACCCAGGTCCGGTCCTCATGCCTCCAGGTCTATAGCTTTTCTGATGGCCCCTGAAGCACATCTGGAGAAATTCCAGGATTTTGTTGACCTCAGTTTGAAAACCAAGGGTCTGGATTTCCTTTTGTTTTGCTCAGGAAGAAATAGGTTCAAAAGAGGTACATGTCATACTCAGAATTGCAGTATGTGCCATTGGCAGGTCCAGGACCAAGCTTCAGTCCTCTGCTTAGAACAATAAACCTTAGCTACTATTATCATAATTTTCAGTTAGTCTTCATTTGGTGGATACTTGTTATCAGTTTTCAATAATAAGTAAAATATACAATATGTGAAAATATTTCTTTAGACTGTGTTCTTAAAAATAGAAAATGGGGGGCCAGAGATTTAGCTCAGTGGTTCCAGCGCCTGCCTCACAAGCACAAGGTCCTGAATTTGATCCCAGTAACCACATACAATGCTGGGCGTGGAGACTCACGCCCACCAGCAATCAATACCACATACCACAGTGCCGGGCGTGGTGGGTCACGCCTGTCATCCCAGCACTCGGGAGGCAGAGACGGGAGGATTGCTGAGTTCCAGGCTTGCCCGGGCTACAGAGTGAGCTCAGGGCCAGCCTGAACTACAAAGCGAGACCCTGTCTCAAAAAAAAAAAAAGAAAATGGAATTACTGAGAAAAGAATAGATATATTTCAAATTTTGATGTTTTTATCTCCCACCCTCCTCTGGAGGCTGTTCTAAAGTATAGTCCAACTACAGGTGTGTAAAAATATCTGTATGGTTAATATTTAGTGAACTTAGTTAACAGTGGATATTATCAGTCTCATATGCACATATATATACTTTTGGTTTTTGTGAACATTTCTTTGACCATGAGTAACATTTAGTAGCTTATTGTCCTTCACTATCTGAGAACTACCAAAGCTATCATTGGCCATGTTTCTACCAGAGTGTTGATTTGCTTTTTTGAACAGAATTTAAAGTTTTCTCAATATTATGGTTATCAAGTTTTACTCACTTATGTTGTCATACTTTTCTTCAAAGTGTCATTTATTTTTCAGATTTGCCCATTATAGTGCCCTGAAGAAATATATCACATCCCTGAGTCTTTCATATTTGATTATATATGAAAAATATTACCAGAATTTTCATTCATATCTTACTTTGGAGAACTGAGTTTTGACCTATCTAATTTTTCTTCTAGGTGAAAGGGCGGAAGTTAAGATTCTCACACCTAAAATTAATTTTTGAAAGGTCTGGTTTGTAATCCCACCTTCACAAAATAAATTCTCAAGTCTGTTTCCCTCTTCCCATTTTTTTTAATTCCACTGATCTGCCACTACATTTTTATAACAAACTTGTGAGGTCTAACTCTGTATAACTTTTCTATTAAACCTAAGTTTTAGTATTTCAAGGGTATATTCCCTCGAATTACTGTTGTGATTTTTTTGTTTTGTTTTGTTTTATTTTTGGGTACTGGGGATGGGACTTGTGACCTTGTGCTTACAAGGGAGGCACCACAACTACTGAGCTCAATCCCCAGCCTATTTTGTTTTGTTTTGTTTGTTTTTTAGTTTTTTTCTTAGACATTCTCACTTATTTATAATTTCTTTTCAAATTACCTCTCAGAAAAACTATTAATTTTTCCCCTGAGATTTTGCTACATTTGAATCTAACTTTTGGCTTGGAATATTAGGGTTCCTATTCCTACCCTGTTTCTCTGTTGAAGTTTTGCCCTGTCTCTCTGCATTATTTCTTTAAATTTATTCATATAAGCAGTATACATTTCCTGTTCGGTTCATTCTCAGATATTTTTAGTGAGTACCCTACATTCATTTAATGGCTGATTTAGAGTACATCCCACGAGTTGAGTCTGAAGTGTGAATATAATTTAAAAAATTTTTTCCATCAACAGTTGTCCCTGGAGACATCTTCTCTTGCTATTTTCCACTATGGAACACGCTTTTTCCAAGTCATGCAGCTCAAATTGTACCTCAGAATCCTATAATAATAGCTCATTCCTGAGTGACCGCTCACCTATGTGCAGTTTCCATGAAGAGCTGGTTTGGCCAAGACTTTGCCATAAATCATCCAATGAGTTGGGTTTTCATTATTTTCCTAGTCTTATGTAATGAAGAAACCCAACTGGGAAATCAATGGGTATTCAAGCTCACTGGGTTAATAAAAACTCTAAATTTAGTCAAACAACTATTATGTTTAATTCTTATTCAAGTAGTGAACAATTATCGCCACCTATTATGTTCAGAAAAACTACAAATATATCCCCACTCTCAAGTAACTCATTGTCTAGCGGGAGAGACAGATTCGAAATAAATAATTGAAACATTGGGAAACAATTAAATCTGACAAAGTCAGTATGAACCTCCAACCAAATGGCAGTTGAATAGCTGTGTGTGTGTGTGTGTGTGTGTGTGTGTCTGTATCAGGAGTACTTATTTGTAATAATTCCAGGCCACTGTTTTATAGGAAACGCGCACACCCAGAAAAAAACAAGCCCAGCTAAAGCACGTTTCTCTAGGGTGTGATTGTAAACTCTTTCCTACTCTACCTCAGATAGTATATTATTGAAAATATTTGGGGAGAATGATTGAGTCCATGATAGGAAATAAAAGCTATGGCCTTTTCATTAGTTGCATCTGTATATTACAATAAAATAAACCACATTAATATAAGCACACAAGCATACATGTTGGGGTTCTAGAATGTAGAGCTTCTTCTCATGAAGTAACTGATAAGAATACGCTTCTTGGGCCAGGGAGTTAGCTCAGTGGTTCTGGTGTCTGCCTTGCAAGCACAAGGTCTTGAGTTCGATCCCAGTAACCACACATAACAATGCTGGGCGTGGTGACTCACGCCCACCAGGCATCAGCACCACATACCACAGTGCCGGGCGTGGCGGCTCACGCCTGTCATCCCAGCACTCGGGAGGCAGAGACAGGAGGATTGCTGAGTTCGAGGCTTGCCTGGGCTACATAGTGAGCTCAGGGCCAGCCTGAATTACAAAGTGAGACCCTGACTCAAAAAAAGAAAAGAAGAATACGCTGCTCTGTCCTTGTCCAAGCAGTGCTGGTCTTCTCTGCATGTGCCACAACATGCGTGCCCACAGCCCCCTTCTCTACTGGTATCTGCTACTGCAATTCTGTTGTAAAAGTAAGTTCACTATGTCTGTGTATGAAACATTCCTTGTACTTGTCCAAAATTCCCTCTCTAGTGTTAACCACAGGGCTTTATTTTGCTTTTTATTTATTTCGTAAGGGGAGTTAAAACTGTGACTTCCTGCTTAAGCTATCACTCTGACGATGACTCTGAATGTTGTAGGTTTTTGACTGATCTGTATCCTGGGAACTCTGTACGTGCTATGCTCTCTGTTTTACCGTGTGTGAGAATGAACGAGATATATTATTTTAAGAGATGCAGCTCTTCATTAAGATGGAAAAGTTGAAGTTTTCTCCATTGAGCAATATTTTGGATGTGACAACATATCCAGGAAATCACGGTCGTCTCTTCCTCACCACAGCTATGTTATTTACAGTATGACTGTGTGACTCAGTTGCTTTTGAGAGTTTGCCTAAGGCTCTGGGCTCCCCCAACCTGCTCGAAGTCTGTGAGCATTTACAGAGGTCTGCGTAGAGCTTCACCCTCGCTGGAATTCCTGGTGCTCTACAGACTTGAGGCAAAAGCCTTTGGTTTAACCACTCTAGGGCTCTTCGCCACAGAAGACGTGGGCTCATTGAAAAGGAGGAGACATAAATGCATTCGCAGTGGTTTATTCCAATTAGATGGCTTCTCTAGGTAGATGTTATTTTCTCACATGCAGTTTCTTTTCTCTTACAAGTTCAGGGTTAATCATCCCTCTGGAGTGTATCTGTCCGTACTGCAGCCCTGGTTCTTCTTGTGCTCCGCTCTTTAACCCATTTTGGCAAATTTCTGCTGTCACAGTTCCACCAAAACAGGGCTTTCTTAATAGGGTCAATTTTCTCTGTCTTGGTGCATATAATGGTTATTTTATATTGTACTATATGTCATACTGTTAGGGTATTATGTTTTTCTAAATGTAATAAATATGAATGATGGCAACGTACATACACATTGTTTTTTATTGAGTTTAATGATATATTTTATATATACATTATGATCACATTCAACCTTAAAATTGTGTACCTAGCTGGGCGTGGTGGCTCACGCGTGTAATCCCAGCACTCGGGAGGCAGAGACAGGAGGATTGCTGAGTTTGAGGCTTGCCTGGGCGACACAGTGAGCTCAGGGCCAGCCTGAACTACAAAGCAAGACCCTGTCACAAAAAAAAAAAAAAATTGTGTACCTATATATGACATATCTTGATTCCAATTTTTTTCCCATTCCCCTGCCCTCTATCACCCCCCCAACCCCTTCTATACATAAGTTCTGTTTACTGGTCCTTAGTCTATTTCATTCATCTTGTTTGTCTAGTTTCTTCTTATTTTCTTATACCTTTTTGTTGGAATGGCCTATTCCATGTCTTTGTCTCACGTCTGCTCATCAAGATTATCTACTCTTGCTGGGCGTGGTGGCTCAGGCCTGTAATCCCAGCACTCAAGAGGCAGAGACAGGAGGATTGCTGAGTCCAAGGCTTGCCTGGGCTGCATAATGAGCTCAGGGCCAGCCTGAACTACAAAGTGAGACCCTGTCTCAAAAAAAAAAAAAAAAAAAGATTATCTACTCTTTTGGTGTTAAATACCATCGTTATACTGTGCTGCATCTTCAACTCTGAATTCCAAATTTAGATATTCAACTAATTGATATATGTGTGTGTACTAATTGATATATATGTACTAAGTTGAAACTTAACTTTCCAAAACAGAGCTCAACCTATGTGTCTCACAGTCCTCTTCATCTTAGTATAAGACGCTACTCTTAAGCTGAAAAAAGAGAAATCCACTTTGAATTCCTTAATTTCTCTCACACCTCCAATTCAACAACCCCAAATACCATCCTAAGGCCCAGCTTTTCTTGTTTTATTACCTTTGCCGTTCATGATTCCAGTATCAAATCTCACTTTTAACTTTATCTTTCTTTTTAAAATAGCTTCCCCGAGATACGACTTTCCGTTTGCATAAAATACAATAAAATAAAGATACTTACAGTCTTGTATATGAGGATATCAACACAAAATGTTATGTCTTATACTGAGATGCTTTTGTTTTGCAATACTGGGGATCAAACCCTAGACCTTTGCACTGAGCAATATTCCAGCCCTCTTCTATGTATTTATTTTTGTTTCAATACAAGGTCTCACTCAGTTGCCCAGACTGAGCTCCAACTTGCATTCTTCCAGTCTCAACCGTGAGCCACCACACCCTTTGTAATGAGAATCTACATCTGAAGAGTTCTCTAATACTAACATATAGAATTGTAAGGAGGAACAGATGGCTGGAAAAACGGCTTGTAAAATCTCAACACTACAAACAGAATAAATTTGATTCGCTAGTAACATTTCTTATTCAGTGGTCACCAAGCCCAGTCTTATATAAAACTGTAATTTTTTTTAAAGACAACTCATTGTCAAGGAGGAAAGATGAAGAGGTAAGTGAATAAATATGACTTATATACAATAACAAAGGTGGTGAAGATGTAGCTAAGAAGGTGGGATTGAGCGCAGCAGGGGGAAGGCCATCCGCTCCTCGGTGGTTCAAGCTCAGGCCTGGGGGCTTCCCTTCGTTCCTCTGTTTCTCTTACTCTTTCCTCATCCGCTCTTAGGTTCAAACACTTCTGCACCAAGGATTCTCAGGCTGTTTGTAAGAGACCAACAGTAAATATTTTAGCCTTTTCAGGCTTCACCATTTTTGTTTCCTCTTCTTCCTTCCCTTTTTCTTCCTCTATCTAAACTTCCTCCTGCTCTTCCTCTTCTTCCTCACACTCCTCTCTCTGCTATTCCTCTTTCTCCTCATTCTCTTCCACCTTATTTTGTCAACCTCAAAAAGGTGAAGTTTCTTAACTACTGGGGCCACGTGAGCACTCTGGACCCCCGCTTGCCAACCGGTGCTCTGCTCTGAAACTTTCCCCCAAACACAGCCACTGCCCCCCCTAGAACACCGTCCCAGCTGGAAGGACATCTGTCGCTCTCCTGTGTTACTGTGTTAACTCCGCTCCTGCTCCGGCTCCACGCTCGAGCCAAGCAATCTTTTAAATGAAGCAGGTCAAGGAAGCCCTCTCAGGTGAACTAAAACAATTATATTTTTGCCATACTTAAAAGATTGAGAAGGTGTTTTCAGGGGGAGAGGCACGAAAGGGTAGTACTTTTCAAGAAAAGTGGACTCATTCGGATCGTGCCCGTTTTACTTTTTTTTTAAATGCTGCTACTTACTAATGTGGTAGTAAAACTTCATGAGTTCTGTCATTTCATATAGTTACCAAAGACTGTGTTTTTATTTTGTTTTTGTTTTGCAATACTAAGAATTGAATGTCAGGGCTCACCCGCGCTAGGCAAGGGCTCTCCTCCTGAGCTGCGGTCCTTCGCTGTAGTTGGGAGCAGCGCTGAACTCCCAGTCTTCCTGCTTCTGAGTGCTGGGATTACAGGCCTGCACCACCACATCTAGCATCGTCTTTATTTTTTATTTAAATTATATATATATATATATATATATATGTACACACAGATATACATATATATGTGCACACATATATATGCATGTAAATATACATAAAACAAATCTTTAATCAGGTATCTAATGCAAAGAAAAACCTTTTCATACATAAATATATCTTTAGATAATATAAATTTTACAGAATACTGGTTTTCATGGTAGCATGTTTACACATGTGCATGTTGTACTTTGACCATAACCCCATCACCCTCCCTTACTCCCCTCACCCGCAACCTTTTCTTTTGGTCCGATAGTCTTCCTTCTGCTTTCACATCCTCCTTTTTCCCCTCGATTTCCCTCATCGGGCGAACCACGTGCCATGTGTGTTTGTGGCTGCGGTTATTTTATTTACCATGGTGATCTCCAGTTCCACCCTGTTTCTTCCCAAATCATGATTTCAGACTCGTTTATGGCAGAGCGTCTGATACCCCATTTTCTGCATCTATTCTTCCGTTGAGGGGCAACTGGACCAACTCTGTTTCTGGGTTATTTGCAATTGTGTTGCCGTAAACGTGAGTCCGCAGGCATTTCTGTCGGATTTTGAGACACGGTCTCATGGAGTTACCTGGAGTGTCCGTGAGCTTGCTGTCCTCTCTGATAACTAGATTATAGCTTCGCCTCCCTGTCCAGCTTCACTAAGTTTTCACTTTGAGGTATAATCGTTCTGAATAATAAACAGAATGTGATTAAATGTAGTTTAAAATAACTCAGTGACTCTTTAAGCTCTACATAAATTAGAAAATGAAAAAAATGAAGAGGAGTTAGATAAAAGAAGAAGACAGGATAGGGAAGAAGATAAAGGGAGGAAGAGGGCAGCATATATTCTGTTATCAAAAATGAGATAAAACTCAGGATTTATATTTACATTGCACATTTCCCCTTGCTTGGCCTCGGGTGATTATTGGTCTGGTCCTGTCTGCTCAGCTTTTCTGTGCTGTGAGGTCCAGCCTGAAAATGGCCATGACCCCTACTTCCTCAGCATTCCTGTCCGCTGGCTTCTGGGTGGGGCATCGTTGCTTCCTCTTCTATTAAAGACCCAAACTTCTTGTGTTTTGAATCCCAGGATCCCTAATTCTTCCACCAGTCCATTTTTGAGCCACATAATTTAGTGGCTTTTCAATCCACCTTCAAGGAAGCAAATAGTTTAGAGCAAGGATGAAACACAGGTTCAATTACACGTGTCAGTATGAATTAGTCACATGTTGTTTAGACAGTCTCAAGAGTGCCTCTTTTTCCCCTGAAAACATGAAAATGCTTTCACCTCTATTGCTTCTTTGTTCTCACATGGTAAAGTCTGTTTTCTTTTTTCATTTAAGAATTGAGGTCAGGAATTATTATTCCTACTTTCCTTATGATGAAACCAAAGCACAAAGCAGGAAAGTAATGGTCCCCAGTCCAGGACACCTCCCAGGTTTGGAAGACCAGATTTTCACCTTTCTCCTGGTTTTGGTGAGGTGAGTTAGAAACTGAGGCAGTTTCTATGCTCTGCTTCTAATTACCTACAAGTTCAGGGCCATTGGTCTGCATTTATTTTGAACCCATCAAACCTATTAGATAGGGAATGGGGGGTTGGGGAGCAGGAGAATAAGAAAAAATGAGAATTAAGTTTTGTCAGGTACTGGTACAAACTCTCAGTGTCAATTGTGATCATAATGTGTATATGAAATGTACCAATAAAATCAGTTTTTAAAAAATCAAATACACTTTTCCTAAAACCAGTGTTTCTCAAACTTGGGTAATGTACACACACATTTTAAATGAAGAAGCCTTAGGTTCTGAACACAAATAAAGTATTTTTATCCCTAATGCTACTTAGGAACATATGAACAGAGAATTGATTCATTGTACATATCTACAAACATATAAATACCTTATAGTTAGGATGTTGTCTCAAAAAAGCAAACTAAAATTACAGGCCAAAGTCATGCAAAATTGAAGCTCTCAGAAACATCAGCTGATCCACAGCATGACTGTGAAGATGACGTTCTTTCAAGGAATGGAACGAGCCAGTCAACAGGAGTGTGTTCTGACAGCCAGGCACAGTTCTTTCCTGCTTGGTGCACTTGGGCCACTCTGGACTGGAGCCTCCACCTTCCCTGTCACCTTTACCCCGTCGGCCTGCAGGGTGCCGTCATGCCACCAGAGGAAAATACACAGCGATACAACTGTGTCTGTCTGGTCTCCTTTCTGATTAGTACACTAATAAATAAATCACTTCTACTTCACACCAACATAGGCCCTTAGATGAATTGCGGTGTCTGATTATTAAGTAGTGTTCCAGACAGTGCAGAAAACCTGAAGTTGCAAATGCCAGCACAGAATTTCTTTTTGCTTCTCACAAGAACTCTGGGAATCAGGGAACTCCGGTTGGGGAAACATGACCCTCGGGGTCTTGCTTTGGAGAGGCAGCTCTCCAGCTGTCCTCCGATCCGACCTCGGGCGAGGCAGGACCCACCAAGGCACTGTGGGCCTCACACCAAGGAAATCGCCCCGCCCAGGTCGCCAAAGCCCTTGAGAGACTCGGTCTCTTGGATGAAAGGGCTGGAGGACTCAAATTAAATGCACATACATTATCTGGGAAGAGTAAGTATTAACGAATTATTCTGCAGCAGATGTTAATGTATCATCTTTTTTAAAAAAAGTAAATTCTTTATTGATACATTTTATATACAGTTCACAATCACACTCAACGTTGGAAAATTTGTACCAGTATATGACATGAGTTAATTCTCATTTTTACCCATATCCCTACCCGCCTCAAATTACTAGAAAAAAGCGGAATTTACTATCATGTTAATGACGCAGGACACAAAGTCAGGGGGTGAAACACAGATTGAGTATCGATATTCTAAACAGCACTCAGTAAGTGGTGCCGGTACTGGCGTCAGGAGCCACTGAGACCCACAGAACCCCTCTGCGAGGTATCAACATCCAGGAGTGAACAGATCAGACGGGGGTGGGGGGCGGGGTGGGCACGGGAAACCTCTCCGGTGATGGCAGATGTAGCCGAGGCAGAAACTCAGGAAAGACAACTGCATCAACAGCCAAGCCAGCAGGAAAAAAAAAAAAAAAAAAAAAAAAAAGAGGTACTTTAGGGCCAGCAGAAAACACAGCTGCCCCAAAGGAAGAGGTTTGGAGAAGAAAAGCAAATCTTTCCCATTTCATCGTTTCCTGGTCGGTCTTGAGACTTTTGCTTTTTTAAAAAAAGAATTAAATGTAAGAACATCTCCATCAGAAAAGATAAGTGATTGCGTAATTATGGAATCTTGGGTTTATTTGTCCTTGCAGGCTTCTCTGTGGCACCAAGCGCTTGGCTTGATCTTTCCCGCCCTGTGCCCTGTGGGAGGAAGCGGGAGCACTGAGTCCTCTCTCAGCCCTCCGCCACCTTTCCACTCTGTGGCTGGGGACACAGTTGCCCAGTCCTGGATTTTTTCTCCTCCTCCCTTGAATAAGAAAGCAGAGTTTAAATAAGTTGTTGCAATTATTTTGCTACTTGTCACCCCCACCCCTCGCCCCCATATTGTTCAATGTGTGTTTACCTACTGGGCATGTCATGGATTTCTTTGGCTTTCATATTTAATAGTTTACAAGAATAAATGCTCGGGCCAGAGATTTAGCTCAGTGGTCCTAGTGCCTGCCTGGCAAGCGCAAAGTCCCTGGTTCGATCTCTGGTGACCACAGACAATGCTGGGCGTGGAGACTCACGCCCACCGGCAATCAGCACCACATACCACAGTGCGGGCGTGGTGGCTCACGCCTGTCATCCCAGCACTCGGGAGGCAGAGGCAGGAGGATTGCTGAGTTCCAGGCTTGCCTGGGCTACATAGTGAGCTCAGAGCCAGCCTGAACTACAAAAGTGAGACCCTGTCTCAAAAAAAAAAAAAAAAAGAATAAAAGCTCACTGTTGTAAATATGTCAAAGAGAACACACTGCTGGGTATAAGAGACGAGATGGTAGATAAAAAGTTTTCCTCCAAGGGCAAGGAAAAGTCTCAGGACTCCTTCCAGCAGGCGCTCGCTCACTCCTCAGTCTGCGCGACATGTCACCCCTTTGACCCGAGGCGAGGGAAGCGGGAACTCGCGGGCAGACAGGCGGCCGCGGCAGGGCTCCCGGGGAGCCCTGTGTGCCCACGCCAAAGCGCGTGCCATCTCGTCTTGCGCGACAGTCCCTTCCTGTGAGTTTTGCTCTCTGAAGCTGGAGACGGACGCGGCCCCCCGAGATGCACAGAAAGCAGCGAGCCCTTCCGGCTCCGGCCACCTATCATCCCTCACCAGGACGGGTGTTCTCTCAGCCCTCGTACCACTTCCTTTCTTCATCCCGTCTTGGCTCCGTTCCGCTCGGGTTTCACCCTTTTCTCCCACACAGCGGTGAGCCCGCTGGGAGTTGCGATCAAGCCCGAGGGAGGAGAGCCGCCCCACGTTTCCCCCCCCCCCACTTCCAGAACCATTTTTTTTTGAGGCAGGGTCTCGCTTTGCAGTTCAGGCTGGCCCTGAGCTCACTATGTAGCCCAGGCAAGCCTCGAGCTCAGCAATCCTCCTGCCTCTGCCTCCCGAGTGCTGGGATGACAGGCGTGAGCCACCACGCCCGGCACCGTGGTATGTGGTATTGATGCCTGGTGGGCGTGAGTCTCCATGCCCAGCATTGTATGTGGTTACCGGGGATCGAACTCAGGGCCTTGTGCCTGCGAGGCAGGCGCCGGAACCACTGAGCTAATCCTCGGCCCCCAGAACCATTTCTTTGCGAGGATGTTTTGAGCCGAGAGTGCTGCGCAGACCAGCAGCTGTGCTGGGAGCAGCGCAGCCCAGCGTCCTCCCGAGTCCTGGACTGAGGCTCGGAAGGTGCAGGACTCCGTCCTGGACTCCCGGGAAGCCAGAGGGAGGCTCTTAACTGACCAGGACACGGCGCTCGCCCCGCTTTTCCCTCCTGCAAGGGACCTCGTCAAGTTTATGTTAACATCAGCAAAGAGAGCGAGCTGAACACGAGCAGCTCCACACTCGCTACAAAAGTAACGTCAGAAAACCTCATCAGTTTTCTAGCGTGCTCAGACGCATTACTTTTGGGGGTTATTTCCCTGTTGAAATGATAAGGGGGCTCAGCTTTGATTTCTGTTTGCAGCTTGGTGACAAATGATGGGGGAACATTTAAAACCGTCCATTTTCTAAGTTCTGGGGGTTGTCAGAGAATTTTATTTGTGCAGTGCCTTCCTGACCCCTATTTTCTCGGCAATGTAAAAATTACGTTGGATGTGTAAACATGGTGCTTTTATTAAGTTAAACTTTTAGAAACATATGCTATACTTAGCAAAAAGCACACTTTTATTTAATATAAGTACACCAAAAGGGCTATGCATGAAGAATATGGTATGATGAATATGCACTTTAAGGCTGTTACAATGTAAGGAGAATTTTGGAGTTTGTACGGTCTTTTAAAATCACTTTGTACTTTAATGTGCAGCCTTGAGTCGAGACGAAGGATATTTGTCTTTGCATTTTAATAACAGAAATTCATACTATATCATACACCTTCTCAAGTAAACCAACCACTATTCCTAATTTGGAAGTTTCTTCTTTTAAAAAATATAAATTGTGGGCCGGAGATTTAACTCAGTGGTTCCAGCGCCTGCCTCGCAAGCGCAAGGTCCTGAGTTCGATCCCAGTAACCACATAGAATGCTGGGTGTGGTGACTCACACCCACCAGCAATCAATACCACATACCACAGTGCCAGGCACAGTGGCTCAAGCCTGTAATCCCAGCACTCGGGAGGCAGAGGCAGGAGGATTTCTGAGTTCGAGGCTTGCCTGGGCTACATAGTGAGCTCAGGGCCAGTCTGAACTACAAAGCAAGACCCTGTCTCAAACAAACAAACAAACAAAAAATATATAAATTGCATCCCTTTGAAACATACAAAGAAATGAAAAAAAATGTGACCATTAAGCATTAGAAATATGTTAATTTAAAGTGCCTGTAGTATGTTAAGACATGCTGAGCAAATTTTTCCTTTCTGGCAATTTTTAAAAGTATAAAATAAAACCTTAATCTTGGTCCTTAATAGCAAAGAAAAGGTAGCCCATAACGTAGTTGCTGTTACAGAAGTAGTTTGTAATTATGGGCATGCCACTGGAAATGTTTCTGTCTTATTTTCATGTATTACCTCCTTTAGTTTTCTTGAAAAACTACTCAAATGCCATCCCTCACACTTCAGAATTTCAATTTAAAAGTTCACGTATATAATATTTATTTTGTACATAATTTCACCACTTTGCCTTTTTCTTTTCATGAATGAAAAGTCTAGGAAGTTCAAAACTGCACAAACCTGTAACACATACATGCTAATAATTCCCTCATATAAGCTCCCTGGTTAATGACATTGTCCTACTTTACTATTTCTTTTTGCTAAGGTAGAATAATACGAGCTGGCCTGATGTTGTTACTCTATTTTCAGAGTTCTTAAATACCAACAATAGAACCTTCTGTAGCTACTTTAAGTCGAAAAGAATTTATTAAGGAAGATAAACTGGTCCAAGAAGCATTGAGAGGGCAAAGCTGCAGAAGGAGGTTGAGTTTCTAGGAATGATTCCCCAAACTGATTTCCAGAATTGGGCTGCCAGGAGCTGCCACCAGCACCCATCTAAAGGCCACACCCTGGGGAGCCCCGCCCCTTTCTAGCCCCCCAGGAGCTGGAGCTGCACTCGCTCCGCTCCGTTCTGGTCCAGGCGGGCAAAACCAGTTCCGCACATTCTGCTTGCCTCCTGTGTGACTTGCTTTTGAATCGAGCTCTGGCCTGAGCATGTCCAATTGGCTGAAATTGTATCTTATCAGGATCCCTGGCTACAAGGGCAAGATTGGGAAGGGGAAGAGAGCTTTGAATTGAATGAGTTCATTGTGAGGAAGTTAGAGTGAGTGTTGAGACAGCCCATTCTTGGAATTCATTCCAGTTAATAGTCTGGACACATCTAACCTATTAATGTTCTGTGCCTTTGGCTTCTTGGAAACCCTGTGTTAGAGGAGCTTCTGGCGTACAGAACCTGCCCATAATGCGATCAGGATGAAACGGACTTCCCCAGTGGGATATTATTACTATATGGGTATTTTCTCTGCATCTCCGAGTTCCTCAGAGAACAATCTGCTCCCCTCCCTGGTAGGGGAGGCGAGTCACGTGGCTGCTCTCCCTCTGGGGGTAGGCGGGAAAGGGTTTGAGGGCGATAGCTGAGAAAAGACTTTGCCTGAACTCTCTTATTTTTGTCCTCATGCTACCCCCTGTGGCAGGCATGTCTAAATTTGCGCTTGTGTGATGTAATTCCTGCAGGAGAACGCTTCCCATCTCCTGCTGAGCCCGGGATGGAATGCTATGGGTAGAAGAGGTGATGATACGTCCCCGGTTACTCCAGACACTTCTCTATGCAGACCTCTATCTGAGCCCGCTGCTGGGGCGCCACAGTGTACTCACAAGTGTGTGAATACTTGCAGTGCTCAAGGACAGCGTCACACGGGCTAACTTCTCACTTTTCCCCCTGCAGGCATTCGGGGGTAGCCCTTTTCTGCCCTTCGCGTGCCTCCTTTCCAAAGGATTTTGAACATCTCTTGCCCGCTGTCTTCCCCTCCCCTATCTCCTTCATTTTTGTGGGGTAAAATCTTCTTAAATTCTCTTACTGTTATCACAGTGCGTGTAGGGATGTGACCGACACTCCATATTTGATATACTTAATACCACCAGTCTTGTGTATCATTGTTCCTGTATTTACAAATGCTCATGAATGAATATTTCCTTAAATATAAGAATTAATACAGGGAATAAGTATGAATATTTGAGAACAAAACTCTTTATGCTGTCACATTCAAATTACCAAGATTTTTTTCACTAGGAGAAGAAGGCAGGTTCTATTTTGATGACCACATGACCAATGAATATAAGGCAACAGATGCTAAGTTGAAAAAAGATGTAATATTGCCCAAGAATGCCATGAAAATGAAGGAGGGTGCCCTCTTATGGCCAGACAGACTTCTAGGAGGAAGGAGAGAAGGCTGAAGTCAGGAAAGGGTGCAGTTTCCAGTCGGAATAATGGCAAATGTGAGTGATTCTCCGCCCTCTACCCAGTGGAGCTGTGCTCAGGGCAGACCTTGACTAAGTACAGGGGTGGTGGCTACGAAGCCAGAGGCCTAGACATCATGGAATTTTCTTGGGCCCAATAGAAGAAACTGTCAGCTTCTTGAGTGTCCGAGAAAGAATCCGAACTACTGTTTACTAGCAACCCGCTGGTTCGCAGATGCTGTTTACTATGCAAAATGTAGTTCTGATTAAAGGAGGGAATTAAAATCCAAATAAAAGGATGGGTAGTTTTTATTATGAGTTTCATACTTGTACATCTAATGTAGTTGTAACTTCATTTAATAGGAATAAACACCAGATTCTGGTTTTCAACAGCATGTGGAACCCGTGTTCTGGTATTCTCAATATTTTTATAGCTTTTCTCTTTTTTTGATACTTTGATTATTTTATAAGTCAGTCATCATCTCTGAAGGCTGTGCCAGGCCATGAGGAGACTATTCATGTTCATTCATCAAATGTTTGTTGAATCTCTCCCATGCAGCCAACACTAATAAGTAAATGGTTTCCACCCTCAAAGAGTTCATGGTTCGGTAGCAAAATCAGAGTAACAAGGGAGCAAAGTGCAGAGAATTACTAACAATAATAAAAATAGCAGTAGCCACAGATTTGTTTCTTTTGTTCAGGGTTGGAAAAATAGAGTGCGTACACAGTGAGGGGGACACGTGGATGCTTGTGAGATAGGACACAGTGCAAAGTAATAGAGCACAAATCCGGTACACTAGTGCTATCGAGGAGTCAAACTGGGGTTCAGGGAATCCCACAAACAGCGGAGAAGGGCCTGAGTGCAGTGCCTGGCAGCGGTGGGGACTTCTGGTGCCTCAAGAACACTGCGTAATTTTTGAATTTTTGGTCAAAACATCACTGTCTGCTCAGGTAAACTGGACATTGCAGGGAAAATTTCAACTGAAAGGTTCACTGAATTGTGCATATGGTTGTAGGAGCTGTGTGCTCAGTTAGAGGATATAGGGCACTAGATTAGAGCTCCCCGAAGAAGAACAAGTGCATTCCTGACAGTCCTAGGCCTGCAGGAATGCCTGGGCGACTGGGAATAAGAGGCACTGGAAATCTAGGCCTGCTTAGTGGTCACTCCTCCTTGTTCTCTATATTTCCTGAGACTCGGCCATGGGCAATAGCAGAATGAGAGAATGAATCTTAAGATTTTCTCATAACCCCATTCCTGCTTTCATCAGAGGGATTCACTTGTAAATTGGTTGCGTATATTGGAGCCTTATGTCAGAATGGTTTTCTTTCGAAATGTAATTCAGTAGCCAGATACTTTCCTAGCATGTTCAATATCCTTGTCTCGATCCTCAGTACTGAAAAAAGTCAGTATGTCACGTGGGGAAGGATAAGAAGATGGGCAAATGAGACCTACACAGTGTTTAGAAGGAATGTAGATGTAGTGACTAAGATAATCTCCTGTGGGAATTTTAAGGCAGAGCAAATGAAATGGCAAAGAAGAAAGATATCTCTTGTGAAAGACATAATGTGGACGATGACAAGAAGACACAGTGGAGTATGTTTTGGGTGACTTTCTGCAAAGCACAGTGACCTGGCTGCTGCAGTGAGCATGACGAATCTGAGTTGACTCTGACAGGCAATACCATGTCTTTTAGAAACAGAGTGGGTGGAGAAACCTGACGAATATGTAAACTCAGTGAAGCTTGTGAGCCAGTGATTCAAAGCACAGAAGATTTGGATTAATCCTTAGAGCAACACATTTTTCTTGGCCTGGTCCGTACTCTGAAACCCACAACAGTATCTCCATTTTTTCTGTGTGCAGAAATTCTGGCCATAGTACACCAAGGAAAAGAAAAGTGTTAGAAAAATATTGATCAGTATTGTCAACTCTTGAACAGCAAGTAAATTATAATCATTAAATGTCCCATAGTATCTCATGAGTTTTCAGAATCCTGCAGAAACATTTATAGTCCCTTGGTGGGAAATCTTCTCAACTTAGATAGATCTATGGACCCAGTGCATGGTGGGATAATCAGCCCTTTCTCTTCTTGCTGCTCAGTGGTATCACCCATATGGCTTCCACACATTGTTGGTACAGCTTTGTCATGGAGTGTAATGCTCAGTACCCGAAAAGTGGTACAGCCCTGAGAGAGGACAAATACATACTCCATTCTCAATGGGAGAAAGACATAGAATAAATGTCTTTATTCTATGTGGTTCCGGCACCTGCCTCGCAAGCGCAAGGTCCTGAGTTCGATCCCCGGTAACCGCATATAACGCTGGGTGTGGAGACACGCCCACCAACAATCAACGCCGCATACCACAATGCAGGACGTGGTGGCTCACGCCTGTCATCCCAGCACTAGAGAGGCAGAGACAGGAGGATTGCTGAGTTCGCAGCGGCTTGCCTGGGCACCATAGTGAGCTCAGGGCCAGCCTGAACTACAAAGCGAGACCCTGTCTCAAAAAGCAAAAAAAAAAAAAAAAAAAAAAAAAAGTACAGAATATGGCAAAGGCAGTAAAGGAGAATGCTTATCCACATAGTACTATTGTGAGTCTGAGAAAAGGATGGTCAGAAGTTGCATTCTTTGTTCTAACAAACCATGGCCACCCTCAGCAGCATGGGGTATTCCCCATTCTTCTGTCTGGGAACCTGTTTCTAATCTTATTATTTATTAGCCTGAGGAATACTGTCTTGTTTCAGAATGTTTGAGCAAGCCAGTGAAGAAACTTTAAAAAAAATTGCAGCCAGGCGTGGTGGCTCATGCCTGTCATCCCAGCACTCAGGAGACAAAAACAGGAGGATTGCTGAGTTTGAGGCTTGCCTGGGCTACATAGTGAGCTCAGAGCCAGCCTGAACCACAAAGCGAGACCCTGTCTCTAAATAAATAAATAAATAAATAATCACATTTGAAAAATAAATTTGGTATCTTTAGTGAATCTTCAAAAAATAGATACCACTACTGGCTTAAAAAAAAACACAAGGAGGATTATTTAGAGGTGCATACAGAATGCACTCAAAAGGGGAATGCGGGTACTTAGGCAAATGAGACATGGTGAGAATTAGGGATCTTTTACATGCTTTGGGTGGTGGGAATCTGTGGAACTCAATCGTCTGTAGTGTTAGTCTTGTCTAGTGGGTAGAAAAGTATGGCCTCCTGTAGGAAATACTGGTCTATTCATATGAGAAATCCCCAAAAGGTCATCCATTCATAAGTGAAAGAGGAAAAGTGAAAAAGGAAATCACAAACCTGTTTGTACGTGAAAGGCTGTTGCCCAGGTTTATTCTGTGTTGGGGGGAGAGAGAAAAAGATCAACCAGGCTTGTGTTCTGAAGCTGCAGTTTTTAAAATCTTGACTTTCTTGTCTCCTTCTTACCTGGTTTTCACTTTCTCCTATCCTGTCCCAATTCTTCTCTCTGAAACTTTAGTCTCTTATTCTTGACAAGGTGTAGAAGGTCAACTTTTTCTTGTAGTAACTGCTTCAGGCTGAGAAGGGCCACTGAATACTGGGTTCCATCTTTTAAAGAACTCTTGTCTTTACATAGTCCAGTCAAAGGAAGAACTCTGCAGTTTCCTCGCCTCTTTTTAGGTCCCCTTTGGGTTCCAAAAGTTGAAATAGAAATGTAACCCACCCTTTAAAAATAAGTTTACAGATTCTCTGATTGTTGCAGGAAAGAATTTTCAGGATGCATAAGGAAAAAAATATGAGAAAGATTTATTAGAAGGAACAACAAACAATTAAGAGCAGGATAGGGGTCTCAGAGAACTGAGGCCTCCCTTCTGGACTTTTCATATATTTTTTTTTAATCATGCTTCTAACCTAATATCACTTTGTAGTTGAGGCTGGCCCTGAGTTCACTATGTAGCCCAGGCAAGCCTCAAACTCAGCAATCCTCCTGCCTCTGCCTCCCGAGTGCTGGGATGACAGGTGTAAGCCACCACACCTGGCACTGTGGTATGTGGTATTGATTGCTGGTGGGCGTGAGTCACCATGCCCAGCATTGTATGTGGTTACCGGGGATTGAACTCAGGACCTTGCGCTTGGGATACAAGTGCCGGAACCACTGAGCTAACCCTCTGGCCCAGGCTAGGTAATTTTTAACATAATGGTATAGGTAGACCCATCATGTTGGAATTTTGTTTATGATGCATCAGCAACAATGGAGTGTTTGTTAAGCAGAATCTGTTTGCATACCAGAGTCATAATTGATAGGTGTAAACATAAAAGAAGTCATGACATGACCCTTAACTTCAAGAACATTCAAACTACTTGAAGGGGCAAGCTGAACAGGCGTAAAAATCAATCTCCTAAAATTCCCATGGCAAATATGGTAGACAATTTGAAAGCTAAAAAGAAAGAGGTCTATGATGTTCTTTCATCAACATAATTGTCACAAGGGAGGTGCCACTGGATTTAAATTTCAAGGCCATAGGTACTTACCTCCTTTCAGAGTGGAAGGCTTTCCTAGAAAATAAAAGTAACACAAAGGCAGAGATAGATGTAAACATGGCCTAAACTTTATAAAGGTATGGCAATCAAAAGCAATTCCAGTTGGTTATTTTACACAGGTTTTTAAAATATTTGATTCTTAAATATATGGGGAAGTCAAATACTGTACTCAGTGTCTGGCTCTGATTAACAAACACTGTCAAATCGATTTGACAATATTTGATATATATGCTGTATACATTTTTATGCTGAATATGATGCTAGCACTATAATGTATAGAATGAAGAACCTGTGCTCTTGTCCTTGAAGTTTCTGTTGGGTTGCTAGTAAGGATGGAATGAATAAATAAAATTATTAAATATAGGGGCTGGAGGGTTAGCTCAGTGGTTCCGGCGCCTGCCTCGCAAGCACAAGGTCCTGAGTTCAATCCCAGTAACCACATACAATGCTGGGCGTGGAGACTCAAGCCCACCAGCCATCAATACCACATACCACAGTGCCAGGCGTGGTGGCTCACGCCTGTAATCCCAGCACTCAGGGGGCAGAGACAGGAGGATTGCTGAGTTCCAGGCTTGCCTGGGCTCCATAGTGAGCTCAGAGCCAGCCTGAACTACAAAGTGAGACCCTGTCTCAAAAAAAAAAAAAAAGATTATTAAATATATCATCAAAGCAAGTTCACAGAATTATTCCCCAAATTATGAAATTCCCTTTAAGGTGGAAGTATGTAAAGATTTCCCCATCTCTACAGTACTCCCCACACAGGAGTTATCCCTCCACAAACGCAGTCCTCTGCCCAGACCCACTGTAGCTCCTTCCAGCAACCAGATTATCTCAAAGGTGCTCGGCCAGCCAGAAGCTGCCACAGGGCAGTCCAACCCTACAATTATCTCTCATTGACTCTTACTTCATTTCGAGGTCAACAGACACAGACTATGGTCAAGTCGTAAGCCCCAGCTCCCCTCACCTTGATTCTTGTTCTGATCTTATTCATCATTCACTTACGAAGACTGATTAAAAAAATATGATGTGCTTTTTTTTCCTTTTAAAAAAAGAGATGTTTTAAGATAAAAGATAATTGCCAGTAATTCCTCATGATGCTTACCCCTCACTTCAAACATGCTTATCCCATTGCTCTTGTCATGCTCTGAAACAGTTCTGGATGTCCTCTGGTGAGTATCTTTATGAGGTGTGATGAAAAAACTACAGTGAAGGCTGCTGCCGGATGCTAATGGAAAGGCAGGCTTATAAAAATATCACAGTGTGTCCTCATCCACCTGGTTTCCTGAACCAGCCATCATGCAGCTTCTGGCTGTTTCCCAAAGTCAAAACGACCTTGAAAAGTAAACGTTTTGAATCAGTTTGGGACATTGAGGTATCCAGGTCTGTGCACCTGAAGCCATTCACAACAGAGGCTTTCTGCATTCCGACAAGAACAATAATGTGTCTTCAAAATGAGGGGGAGTATTTTAGGGAGAACTAATTGCAAAGCTTCTCTTACTATAATAAGTATTTTTAAAATATTTAAACATTCACCATACTTTTGATCACACCTGTCTCAGACCACTCTCATACACAGGGTTAGGTTTTGTTTTTGCCTATTTTATGTCTTCTAATTCATTTTTTTTTTTTTTGAGACAGGGTCTCTCTTTGTAGTTCAGGCTGGCTCTGAGCTCACTTTGTAGTCCAGGCAAGCCTTGAACTCAGCAATCCTCCTGTCTCTGCCTCCCAGGTGCTGGGATTACAGGCGTGAGCCACCATGCTCGGCACTGTGATAGGTGGTATTGATGGCTGGTGGGTGTGAGTCTCCATGCCCAGCGTTGTATTTGGTTACCAGGGATCGAACTCAGGACCTTGCGCTTGCGAGGCAGGCGCCGGAACCACTGAGCTAACCCTCCGGCCCTGTCTTCTAATTCTTGCCAAATTATTACAGAGAAAACAATTCTAGGTCTCTTATGTTTTCCTTCTCTTTGAACAAGATGTCTATGATTCACAGTGCTTCATATACAAACTATCTGGAGATCCCCCCGAGTTGAGAACAGAAGAGGTGTTGTATTCAATTACAAAGAAAAGGGTGGCATCAAATCAATGACAGCCTCTGAGGCTCTGAAAATATGCAGAAGCTCCTTTTAGAATCTCATTTTTTAAATATTTCTGTAAAATTTTATAAATGCTCCTTCCAAAATATCTAGTCAAGATTTACAGATAAGTCATTTTTTGTATTATTTAGTGCAAAAAATATTGACCACGTTTTTCTTCTTTGTATGGCTAATTTCTTGAACAATAAAATTGACTGACTCTTCTGAGTTCTAACTTAATAACTTTCACATAGAGTTTTGAGTGTAAAAGCATTTATAAAGTGAGGCCATCTCAAATTAAGATAAACAAGTTCAGGATGGATAGAATAAATAATGCTTATTGTATAAATTGAGAGAATAGAGATGGGTCGTGATTGAGAGTTAGATGGACAGTTAGTTATAAGCTTAGGAAAACTTTTTGAACAGGAAGTAGAACTTTATCTGGATTCCAGAAAATATTGTGGTCAGAGGAGTGGGGAGGGTAACTCAAGTTGGATAAAGAATGTTGACAAAGATGAATTTGGTAGAAATGGAGACTTCTTATGAAGGAGAAAGGAAGATACTGACAAATCAGGATTGGGCTAATGGGTGAATGTTTGTACATGTCACTTTAAGTATTTTAGTAGATTTTCTTGAATTGGGTCTTTAAACTTGGGGAGGCTGATCTGTTTGATTTTCTCCAAGAATAATGGGAAGCTGCTGAAAGTTTTGAAGAACTATCGTGGATTTGACAGAATTGTGTTTTAAAATTGCACTCACCAGTGGTCTTAGAGAAATCAGAAAGAAAGGAACTAAATAGGAGTCCACTTATGGTGACGTACTTGTGAGGGGCCAGGGACCGGGAAGGAGGTGGTGGGAGTGTGTTCAACGGAGACAGCTCTGAAAAAGCTTCAACACGACACAACACAGTCTTGACATAATGAAGAAGCTGGAGAAAGACAAAAATCAGAAATGGTGAGCTTTCCAGCTGGAGACCCAGAGAATAAAGGATACTCCAATAATGGAAACAGGAAAGGCAGAAGGGGAATTTGTTTGGATAATGGGAAGAAGAAAAGAGATTATAAGTGCGTGCGGTTCAGTGCTGTCAAAAGAAATTTCATATAAACCACACATTTAACACTGAATAGCAGCCACCTTCAAAAGAGTAAAAATAAATTTTAAAATTATGTTGAACAATACTTACCCTAATACACTCACAATACTATAATTTTAATATATAATCAGTGTAAAAGATAATAGATGGCTTACATTCAGTTTTTCATACTAAATCTTTGAAATCTGGTGCATATTTTATATTTACACATGTCACCTTTTAGCTCCATTTTGGGTACCCAGTAGCTGTGTGTGTGGCTGTTACTGTTAGAGAACACATTCTTCTATTATTTAATAGGCTAATACAGATTATTTAGTAAATTTCTTAATTAAGCCAATGCTGACACTCATTGGATTTTGGGAAATTATAATTCCTCCTCTCTGCTCCTTTCTTAATTTTAGCTATTTTAGATTCAAGGGTTTTTTTTTGGGGGGGCACATCAGCTTGTTCACAACAACCATGTTTTAAAATATATTCTTGATATATTGTTTTATTGCTTGGAGTTGCTGCTGCTTCAGCTTAGTTCTCTGACTTCTGTAATTAAACAAATCAGTCTGAATAGTTCTTTGTTGGTCAGTTATAAAATCTTGGGGTTATGAAATATTTTAGCAGTGTCCTCAAAAACCTTGGAGAAGTGGCATTGAGTACAGGGGATATGAAGCCTGCATTTTTCATGTTTCCCTGTCTGCAGAGGTATGTTCCTCTCCAGTGTTTAATATCTGATGTAAACTTGCTGGATTTTCAGTCCTTGGTATATGCTGAAGAATGCTGTACAAAAGGAAGCTTGCTTCTATAGAAAATAAGCCAAGAACATTATGTTCCATCTTTACAATGAAATGCAGATTTCCCATTAAAAGGCAAATCCATCATTTCAAAAGACTGAATAGGATGGTGCATTAAAAAATCCAGCTGCTTAAACTTAGGGCATTGAAAAGCTTCCAATAAAAAATGTTCCCTGGGTCTCAAGCATTTTCATTTGATTATGTATTGGATAGGTTTTCATTCACTCTCGAATCTGGCCTCTTAGAATTCTGTCCTAAAATAGATTGACAAGGAAACGTTGGACTCCACTGTGATACTTCATTTAGGTAATTGATGCATTTTGCGAGTTGGAACGCATTTCTGAACCAGTTATTCGCATTTGACCGGAAACACTGGCCTCTTCTTACTGGGCTCTGCTTTCCTGTGTCTGCCCGGGCTCCCTCAGTTCCCCGCGTGAGGTTGTTGTCCGCCAGCGCGGCCATTTTGTTCTCCACACGGCTTTCTCCAACTGGAAGAATGAAGTTGTCTGTTTCACTCTGCCTTCTTTTCATAGCGTGGCCACCGTTTTTTGCTAGTCTAGTGTGCTGGGCATGACTTTTCCCTGACTGATTCAGAGTGAGGAATCACAAGGCCAGTGACACTCCAGGCAGTACTGCAGAGAACCCACAGGGCTGGCTGGCGGCCAGAGCTCTGCTCTGTGCTCCTGCTGGGCCTCAGCCACAGATTCTCAAGGAGGCGGTCTATGTGTCGTAGGATCCACAGAGCTCACGCTAGACAGATTTGCACGGTGCACATACTTCCATGGGCGTTAATAGTTGTTCAATAAATGTTCCAGCCATCTGCATGCATGCTCTCCTCTGATCCTCCTCTTTCTCATACATTGGACCACTGGTTTTTGCTAACAGGCTCCTGATAGTAGTTATTTACTAGGTTAATGAGCAGAGTATTTGGCTTACTCCTGTTATGCTGGTTGTTAGGCATTTTTACATGTGATGATATTGCTCTTGGGCCAGTTCCTAAAAATAAGTTTCCAGTGAGTCTGTGGAATTCCATATGTTTTACGAATGCAATTTTGGTCCTACTTGCAGACCTTACCTCCCCCATGTCCACCTTTATCCTGAAGAATTGTTAATTTTAAAAGAAAACTTGTTCTGGTTAATACTGATGCACTTCTAGTAGTCTCTTTTCTCCCCCCAAAAAAGCTGAATAATGCTATGAAATTTGTGAAATGGCACTTTTTCTAGACTTATATTCTCAACCCAAACAGAGAAGTGTTTTCTGTGCTTTATCACAGTCTATGGGGGGCATTTTATTCTGGGGTCCTTGTGCCTCCACCCCCCTGCCAACACTGGCTATCAAAACTGCTTAGGCTGCAAATAAAACATGAAATGCAATCCATCTGGCATTTCTCATTGAATTAGAACCAGAACATTTTTGTTAAATATTAACAGATGGCTAAATTCTTAATATCAAACTAACATTTAAAAACATCTAAGGGGACCCACACGAAGGGGAAAGGATAGAGAACCATGTGTTTTCTTCATCTCTGAGCCCTTCTTGTATATTCTCCTCTCCCATTCCCATTTTTCCAACTCATGTACAGAGGATCACTGGAGTTTCTCATATTAGATAACCTTTATTTCCTGGTAACTGGTACCAGAATAGTGTTTGTTGCTGGGTGTGGTAGCCATGCCTGTCATCCCAGTACTCAGGAAGCAGAGGCAGGAGGGTTGCTGAGTTTGAGACTTGCCTGGGCTACATAATGAGCTCAGGGCCAGCCTGAACTACAAAGCGAGATCCTGTCTAAAAAAATAAAAAAAGTAGTGTTTGTTGGTATCAGAGTAGTATAACCAAGTGTTAGCCAACTCTACTGATGTGCTGTCATTGGAGTGTTTCAAGATTTTAACGTCCTCTCTCTGTGTTTTATACTAGGAAAAAGAGAAGAAATACATGCTTCCTTTGGACAACCTCAAAGTTCGGGATGTGGAAAAGAGCTTTATGTCTAGCAAGCACATATTTGCACTCTTTAACACGGAGCAAAGGTAAGAAAATGAAGCTACTCTGTATTCATGTTTTTTTCCTGGAATGTCTACATGACCTCTGAGATTAGATTTGTAAATAGTTTCTTGTTTGCACCTTGAATTTTGCCAGCTGTTTAGTTTTACTTTCATTTATTTTGTGTTTTTAACCTCCACCATGGGTTATAGCTTCAAAAGATTAAAACAGAATAGGAAAGATCTAATTAATTTCCTGCTTTCCCAGCAGGTGCCAAAATCATGCTGTACCTATTCTTAAAACTACATTTTTTTTGCCTTAAAGGGTTCCTTGTCCGTGTGTGCCCACTTATAAATGATTTTCATGATTGTAATAGCATCTGTCTAATATGGATGGATGTCCCTTTAGGTTATGACTACATCAATAAATAGAATCATTCAGTTAAGGTAATTAAAAATACCCTGAACTTTATAGTTTCTCAAAGTATCATCCACATTCATTGCTTTTTGATTTTTGTAACAACTTCTGATGAGGTTAGAAAGGCAGAATGATAATACCTAAATCTTGGATGGACTTACGTGTCCGTCATATAAATGGTTAAAGAAGATATGACATTTCCACACAGTGGAGTAATACTCTTACCATAAAGGATAAACTTGAATCATTTGTAGGAAAACTGATGCCCTTTGACACCGTAATGTTAAGAGAAATAAATCAAAAGCACAAACTTAAATGTCACATGATATCTTTTATGAGAAACCAAGAGTAAAAGTAAAGAGGAAATAAAAGATAGATAATCGGAAGTAGAGAGATAGTTCTTTCTCAGAGGGGGATGGAAGGAGGGATGGAAAGAGGAATGGGAAAAGGAACTAGATATATTATGTGCATGTACCAACTCCACACAAGGAATGTAAACATTATGTATTACAGACATGTACTAATAAATATAAATAAAAGGCCATTTAATAAATTAGAGAATATAGGCTTAGAGAATTTCATTGGCTTTCTTAAGATCCCAGTATTAGAACATGAGGGAGTGGAACTCGAATAAGGACTTCTCAGATTTCTTGAGGTAGATCTTCCCTCTTTTCTCTTGATCATGTACAATATCAAAACTTTATCTTTGGGGCTGGAGGGTTAACTCAGTGGTTCCGGCGCCTGCCTCGCAAGCGCAAGGTCCTGAGTTCGATCCCTGGTAACCACATACGATGCTGGGCGTGGTGACTCACGCCCACCAACGATCAACACCACATACCACAATGCCGGGCGTGGTGGCTCACACCTGTCATCCCAGCACTCGGGAGGCAGAGGCAGGAGGATTGCTGAGTTTGAAGCTTGCCTGGGCTACATAGTGAGCTGAGCGCCAGCCTGAACTACAAAGCGAGACCCTGTTTCAAAAAAAAAAAAAACTTTATCTTTGGCTGATCATCGTGGATACCATAGTTGCCCATTAAAACTGTCAACAGAGTTAATTAAGCAAGTGGAGAAGTAGTAAGTTGTAGAATAGCAATATTAGTGGACTTCAACTAAGCAAAAGTAATAAAGGCAGTGTTTTTCTCCAAGTGGACATGTTATAGGAAAAAAACTAATTTTTGTCAGTTATTAAGAAATTGAGTCATTAGGTAGCAGGGTCTAATTTTAACCCATGTTTCCAGGCTGCATTTTATCTTTATTTAGCAAATAATGAAGTTACTTGATTAAGTTCAGTAATGGGCCCAAGGTCAATCATAGAGTTAGTCCAAACAGCAAAGGAAGACAACTGCTTTCTGCATTCCCAGTCAGTTGCTCAGAGTGACTCATAATACAAAAATACTTATAAAAACCACAAAAGCAAGCCACTTGGAGAATTAAGGAAAAAGAAAATTAAATACTTCTCCCCTACCGAATGCTGAAATGGGAGCTTTAGAAGACTCAGTATTATTTTAGGGTAGCTCGTAAGAAAAAGAAAACACTGAAAATGGTAAAGAATAAGAAAAGCTTCTTCCAGTAGTAATGATTCTGCCATCTGCAGCCAAACTTGGTACTGTTCACATGGTTTCAGCCGCATAGCGGGGAGTCAGGAGATCTGAGAGTCTTTAGCAGTGACAGACTCAGTCTTCCTGCCCCAGTGGAGAGTGGGACGGGAAATTACACAAGAGGACAGTAGAATCCGAGGTCAACCTGAGGTTCAGGTTCGACAGTGGTGTGGTGCCATGTCAAGGCAAGATAGTGGTGGAGCATTTTTTTTGGATGAAATGCAAGTGCAGATTTTTAAAAGTGTAAAATAAGAAAGCTAGATATTCTGGAACCCTAGGGCTCTAAAAGGTATTCAACCGTTCAGTCACTTCTCAGAAACTTTGGGGAGCTCATGGATCTCCTTACGGCACATGTGATGTTGTCTTTTCCTTCAAAGTCTGGGTTCATTTAAATTGTTTTTGTGCTGCCCGGGTCCCTCGGTGCAACACCAAATACCCCCAGGAATCACTGTCTGTTTCTAACTTTCAGAATTATTTTTTAAATTTTACAGTCAAGTACTTTTAAATGAATAACTGATACCAGGTGAAGAAGATTCTTTGTGTTCCTGGTTATTAAGGCTTCTGTTTTCATTTTCAAATCATGGGTTGCTGTTAACTTATATTGATAGCTCCACCCAACAGATAGATCTTTATTCTTTAATCTGTTTCTGTGGTGCAGTACACTAGTAGACCTTCTAACACTAAACCATCCTTGATCCACTGGGATTTAAGCTAGTGAGGTCGTGATATAATGTTATTTATTATGCATTCTGGGCTTAGTCTTAGGTGGGCTTTTGTGTGTGCATGTGTGAATGTTCATAACAGATATTGGCCCATAAATGCTTTTTTTGTGTGTACCTTGTCTGGTTTTAATACCAGCTTCTGATAGCTTCATAAATTGAGCTTCATAAATCTTTCTAAACTGAATATTGGGTATAAAATAAGGATTAACTGTCAATTGAATATTTGGTGGAAGTCATCAGTAAGATAACCTGGCATGGAAGGTTAAAATCACCTTTAACAAGTGATTTAATGTTTACGGATTAAAGATCTGCTCAGATTTTTTATTTTTTCCATGAGTCAATTTGAATAAGTTCTGTTTTTTCTAGAAAATGATTCATTTTATTGGTTTTAAAATTACTTGTATCAAGTATTTCTTAATACTTTATTTTTAAATTTTCCTGCTATATAATTTTTTATTTCTAGTATTAAGCTTTATCTTTTATTTCTGTAATCACTGGTACCAGAAATGGCCTTGGCATTTTGATTCTTGTTTCCGTTTCAATAATACCTGTTCTCTTCATTACTTCCTTCCTTGCATTAATTCTTGGTGTTTATTTTTATTTTTATTTTTTTGGAGACAGGGTCTCGCTTTATAGTTTAGGCTGGCCCTGAGCTCACTATGGTGCCCAGGCAAGCTGCCGCGAACTCAGCAATCCTCCTGTCTCTGCCTCCCGAGTGCTGGGTTGGTGTTTATTTTTTTATCTTCCATTTAATTATTTAATTTAGATGTAAAGATAATCAATTTTTATTATTTTGTTTATATATGCATATAATCCTACAGTTTTCCTTTTAGTCACCTTTATCTGCTTACTATAATTTTTGAAATGTAGTATTTTCATTACCATTCTGTTTCCTAATCTTCACTGTTTTTCTCCACTGAGTTACTTAGAAGTGTATTTTACATCTAACAGTCCATATAATTTTATTATTTTAGTCTCATTTATTTCTAACTTAATTGTATTGTGCTCAGAGCTTATGATCACATGTTGAATGTTCATAAATATTCCAAGTACATTTGAGAAGAATGTACTTCCATTAATTTGAGAGTTCAGACTTCATCAGAGTTCATTTGTTTACTCTGGACTTTTTTTTTTTCAACTGAATTCTTTATTGGTACATTTTACATTCAGCTCACAATCACACTTAACATTGGGGAATTTGTACCAGTATAAGACATGAGTTAATTCTTATTTTTACCCATATCCCAACCCACCCCACAACACCCCACCCACTATGTACATGTGCTTTCTTTTTCTTTTCAAATCATATTTATTCTTTCCCCTCATTACTTTTCCCTATCACACTCCCTTTGAGTATTTCCTATTTCACAAAATCTGTCATACATTCTAGAACTCAATTGTGTTATTCAATCCTGGTTCTTACTTTTTTCATCTTGATTATTTCAAACATTTTAAAATTAAGTACTTAACCATGTGGCAGTCCAATATTTAAACACAGGATAGTTAAGTGTTCTTAACCACTTACTGGTCTAATTATTTAAATACAGGATGACCAAAAATTGCATTTTTTCACTGATTTTTATAGAATAATATAGCAGGAAGTATAAAAATGACAATTTCATCAAATTTATTCAATAGTCTTCTGCCTATCATATATCTTATTCTATATACAATGCAAGGTTATAACGTGGAAAATAATATCTAGTCTCTTTCCAAATTCTTTTTTATATTATTGTCTTTCTTTGAACAACACACTTTACAATGTAATGTTGGCTTTCCTTCTGTGGATAGTGTAATGTCAATAAAATGTCTACTCAACAAATATAGTGGTAAAGATGTTGATGATAGACATCCTGATTGGCTTTTCACTATCCATATCTTTCACTTATTTGGTCTGTTAGGCTGAATCTAAATGGTAAATGACTTTTTGAGCTCCCTTGTCTTGAATAAATACCAAACAAATTCCATATTGTTTGGTCCAGAAGGTGTGAAGATATTTGGTAATAATATTTTTTTTCCAGATGTTTGATTACAGGACAGCTTGTTAGATGTTAGTCAACTCTGTCAGTACCACCCAGAGAAAACAAAAATTCTAATTTCTAACTGAAACAGCACCTGCCCAAGCTACTCTTGGGGTAGTCGGGTCAGTACATAAACACACTTGTGATCAATTGTTAAGTATTTAAAATACATCTGTGGATACAATAGACAAATGATTAAGTATTGCAATAACGTTCTGGAGGGGCACATGGGCAGGGAAACAGAGAAAATCATAAAGTATCTTTACTAGAAGAGTGTTGAAAAGCTCACTGTTTCATGATTGCGAGCCAACAACTCTATCAATTTTTGCCCTGTGAATTTTGAGGCAAAGCTATGATTTCATATTCATATAAATTAGAACTTCCGGTGACTTTGTAAAAAATAATTTTATGACAACACTCTTCTTACCGAATTCATTTTATCTAATGTTAATACAACCATTTTACTTGTCTTCTGCTGTATTTTCAGTATATTTTTTCTATAACTCTCATCATCAACCTTTCATTGTTTTCTTCTTAGTGACATATAGTTAGATTGAGTTTTTAGATTTTTAAATACTATTGTATTAATACAGATATGTAGTGCATAATGTTTACATTTCTTATAGGAAGTTGAAACATAATAAATCCCAGCTCCTTTTTTCATCTCCATCCCTTCTCCTTCCTCACTCATCTCCTTACCTCTTGACCCAGTTTCCCATTGTTTGACCTGTTTTCCGTGGTTAATGCTTACGTTCCTTGTATGGACTTAGTACATGTGCACAGCACATCCTCATTCCTGTTTTCATCCCTTTCCTCTTCCTTCCCTCGGTCTCTTGATCCTTTTCCCCTTTAAGGAACATCTGCCTCCCTGCATCCTCTTATCTGTCTTTTACTTTGCTTTCTATTTTTACTCTGGGTTTCTCCTATGCAAAATATTTAAGGTTGTTTGTCTGATTTATTTCACTTAATATTACAATTTCAAAATGCATCTATTTTTCTTTCTTTTTTTGAGGCAGGGTCTCACTATGTAGTTCAGGCTGGCCTTATACTCATTGTGTACCCCAGGCTAGCCTCAAACTCACAGCAATCCCCCTGCCTCAGCTTTCTGAGTGCTGGGATTACTGGCATGAACCACCACTCCCAGCAAGACATCCATTTTTCTACAAATGATTCAAGTTTGTCTTCATGGCAGAGTAGTGCCTAATTGTGTGCAAATGCCATATTTTTTCTCTATCTATTTATCTGTTGATGGACTATTGGCCCCTTGCAATATTTAGCTATTATAAATTGTGATGCTATAAACATAAGTATGCATATATCACTGTAATATAGTATCTACGATTCTTTGAGGAAGATAACTAGATGGAGACTAGCTGAGTCAAGTGGAATTCGTTGTTGTATTTGTTGAGGAATCTTCATATTGATTTACATAGTGGTTGTACTAATTTGCCTTCTCACCAACAGAAGGATTCCTTTTTCCTACAGCCTCTTTGGCACTTGTTATTATTTGATCTATTGATGGCCATTCTTTTGGCAGTAAGATGACATCTCAGTGTTGCTTTGCATTTCTTGAATGACCAGTGATGTTGACTATTTTTTCAGGTAATATTGACCATCGGTGCTTCTTCTGTGAAGTAACTACTCATTTCTCTTCCCACTCTGATTGGATCTTTCATTTTTGGATGAGGTCTGAGTATTGGAGTTCTTTATATATTTTAGGTACACAGAGCTGGTTAGGCTTTGCCTCTGCGGCCCCGCACCAATGGGGACAGGGAGCTGCTGGGCCAGCTGTCTTGTGTGGGGGTGGGACACTGCTTCTCCAGCATGGAGCTGTCCTCTCACATGCAGCTGGTTCGGTCCTCTGGCCCTGCTCCGGTTTATGTCCTGGATATATTTATTTTTCAACCGATGTGAGATCTCTTTCTTTTCATTGATGAGCGCAGCCTATTTAAATATTGTATTATTGCTCGTTTATTTGAATTTAATTTGAGCATCATACTTTATTTTTTACTTTGCCTTTTCTATTATTATTTCTATTTTATCTTGTTTTCCTTTAATTCAGCTTATTTCTCATTAGTTTTGTAGCTATAAACTTTATTTTTAGCTAACTTTTTAGTATGTTGACATTTATATTTTACTAAATGTTGTATATTTCCTGTTCGTTCTGGAATGACCTAAGACACCTTCATTCTGATAGACACCTTAGTTTAATAATATTCTTAACATTTGAATTCTGTGCTAATTTTTTCAATATTGTAATTAGTTTATATAAGCAACAGTTACTTAGATTTACTGGTGTTATTACTACTGTCTTTTTCATTTTTCTTCTTGCATTTCCAAATTTTATTTTGGCTTATTTTCTTTGCACTACAGTACAACTTTAGAAATGCCCTCCATTGTTTCTTCATGGTTATAATTTTGATTGGTATTTGTTTTTCTGAAAATATTTTTATGCCACTTCTTATCTTTGAGTGGTTTTTAAAAACTGGATATTAAAGTGTAGCTTGATCATTATTTTTATCTCATCATGTTAACAGCATTATTTCTCTACATTCTGTCTTTTTAGAAGTCAGCCATAAGCCTAATAAGCCATAGGCCTTATTGCTTTTGTAGATAATCTATATTTTCTCACTGGTTTATTTTAACCCCTCCTTTTTCTTTTTTTTTTAACCACTCCTTTTTCTTAGGAAATGATATCAATTGATATTGGGGTGCCTAACATTTTTATATCTTCTTTGTTCAACTTTGGAAGTTCATATGTGTCTAGGAATCTATCCATTTCTTCTATGTTTTCCATCTTATTGGAGTACAGATTTTCAAAGTAGGTGTTTATTCTCTGAACTTCCACTGGATCTGTGCTGATTTCCCCCTTTGCATTCCTAATAGCATGGATTTGAGTCTTTTCCTTCCTTTGTTTGTTTAAGCTGGCTAAGGGTCTGTCAATTTTGTCTATCCTTCCAAAGAACCAACTCTTCAGTTCATTGATTTTTTTTTTGTATCATTCTCTTAGTCTCTATTGTGTTAATTTCTGCTCTGGTCCTTATAATCTCCTCCCTTGTATGAGCCTTGGGTTTGTCTTGCTCCTCTTTTTCTAGTAGCTTATGGTTCAGCATTTGATTGTTTAATTGAGCTTGCTCTGTTTTCCTGGTGTAGGCATTCACTGCTATGAATTTCCCTTATAGAACTGCTTTCATTGTGTCCCATAAATTCCTGTATGTTGTACTGGGGTTATCATTTAATGATAAAAACTGTTTAATTTATTATTTAATTTCGTTGGTGATCCATTGGTTGTTCGGCAGTGTTGTTCAACTTCCAAGTGTTTGTGAGGATCTTGGAGTTTCTTTTGCTATTCAGCTATAATTTCAAGGCACTTTGGTCGGACAGTATGCAGGGGATAACCTCAGTTCCTTTGCATTTACTTAAACCTGTTCTATGAACTAGCATATGGTCTGTTTTGGCGAATGACCCATGAGCAACTGAGAAGAATATGTATTCTGACTTTGTGGGGTGAAATACTCTGTAGGCGTCTATTAAGTCCATTTGTTCAAAAGTTTGGATTAGCTCAAGTATTTCATGATTGATTTTTTTTCTCCAGTCAATCTATCTCCTTGTGACAGGGGGGTACTGAAGTCCCTTACTACTATTGTATTAGTACTTATATGACTTTTCATATCATTAATATTTGTTTTATATAGTTCAGTGCACCAGAATTTGATGCATAAATATTTATGAATGTCATCTCTTTCTCTTGGATTGTTCCCTGTATGAGGATGTAGTGTCCTTCTTTGTCTCTCTTAATCAATTTTGGTTTGAAGTCTATTTTGTCTGCAAATAGGACAGTCATTCCTGCTTTTTTGCAACTTCCCATTGCATGGAGAATTGTTTCCATCCTTTTACTTTCAGTCCATAGACTTTCTTTCTAAATTAGGTGTGTTTCTTATATGCAGCACATTATAGCATCTTGCTTCTTAATCCATTCTGCCAGTCTGTGTCTTTTAATTGGTGCACTGAGGCCATTGACAGTAATGGTTAAGACCTGTCATGATGTTTTTCTGTTCTTGGCTCTTTTATTTTTTGCTTTTACCCTTTTCCATTCAGCTTCTTGTCTTACCCAGTGGATTCATGCTGCTGGGTCTCATGGGTTTATGATTTTCATTGTTTTTTTCCAAGACATTTTTTAGAATTTCTTGAAGTACAGGCTTTGTGTTTGTGAAGTTTTTTAGGTGTTTTTTGTTGTGGAAGTATCTTATTTCTCCATCAGTATCGAAAGAGTTTTGCAGGATACATCAATCTACGTTGGCGGTTGCTTTCCTCCAAGGCTTGAAACACTTTACTCCAGGCTCTCCTTGCATTGAGTGTATGTGTTGAAAAGTCTGCTGTGATCCTGATGAGCTTCCCTTGCATGTGTTTCTTTTTCTTTTCTCTAGCTGCCTTTAGTATTTCATTCTTTTGTTGGATATCTGGTACCTTGATAGTTATATGCCTAAGTGTAGATTTTTTTATATCATGTTATTTGCAGTCCTATATGCTTCACTTATCTGTATGTCCAATTCTTTTCCTTTTCTTTTGAAGTTTTCTTCCATTATATCTGTGAAGAAGTTTTTTTAATGTCATTTGCACTGTCTCCTGCTTCCTCAGTGATTCCAGTCAGTCTTATGTTATTCTTTGAGTTGTCTAAGAGCTGTTGGATTGATTTCTCATGGTTCCTTGCCATTTTCTATAAATTATTCCTTTCCTGTTCATTGGCTGCAATCCTATCATCTGGGTCTGAAATTCAGTCTTCACATTCATTCATCCTGCCTGACAAACTCTTTTTGAAGTTTTTAATTACCTAGATCTCTATTTGAAGCTGTTTAACAGGTTCTATTGCTTTTGTTATCTGAGGTTCTATCCTGTTCGTAAACTCTTCTTTTGCATTATTAATCATATCTTTATTGTGGATAGTATCTCTGTTTTTAATCTCAGAGTCTATTTTTGATTTCCATTTCACTAGATCTGTTTTTGCTACTATCTCAGAGAGTCCTGGCGAGTGAGCTTCAGTTTGTGTGATTTCCCTTTTCCCTGGATTCCCCTGTAGTGATGATCTTTATATCTGGGTTTTTGCATTTTTTCTCATTTCTCTTCTTTTGTCATTGCTGGTGATATTGGTTTAATTCTTTGCCTGCTGTCTGGGCAATGTTTGTCAGAAGTCCCTTTCTTTCTAGTATTTGGAACCCTTAGGAGATCGCTACTTCCTGGGTTGTCCACTTTGGGTCTGTAATGGCCCTTAAGTAATCTCAGTTCAGTGGCCGTGGTCAATAGGAGTCCCTCACTATTCCAGTGAGTGTTGTTTTGATGTGGTGGACTAAGCAGAGGAGCTCGCTGAAGGCCTCTGTCTAGGTTCCAGTACCCCTGCTGCGCTAACCCACCATCCACAGACAAGTAAATGGTGTCTCTGGAGGCTCTTCCCCCATGCAACAGTCATGTCCAGTTTGGCTCATAAGCTAAACAGATATTCCAAGGCCTTCTGGTCTTGACCTGGTAACAAAAAAGCTGTGGACCTGAGCACTGCTCACTGATGCCTGGGACCCTTCCTGCTAGGACCCACTGCACAATCCTACCATGCCCTACTTGGCCACTCTGTTTCCACACGGCTCTGGCACAGTCCAGGTAGCAGGAAAATTGAAGGCCTGAGCGGCATTCTCATTGTGCTTGATAATCATCAGGGTTCATGATTTTCATAAATCATGAAAAAATTGGACTTTTTTCTCCTTGTCTTCTATTCTTTCTTGTTTCTCTTCTAACATTCCTAATGGATATATACTAGAGATTTTATTCCATCCTCCATGGGATATATATATATATATACATATACATACATGTGTGTGTATAAACACACATATACATGTGTGTTCATATACACACACACACACATATATATAGCCCTTATAGCATATATAGTGTCCCTTTATGCTTCACTGGGTTTCATTGTATTTTTGTACGATTTTTGTATTTGTATATTTGTATTATTCTTTTAATCTGTGCAGGATGAACTTGGTAATCAGTTTTCTTTGCTCGTGGATAGATTCTTTTTCAGTCCTTTTTAATTTTCTCCCAAGACCTTTGGAGGATCTCAGCTTTCACAGAAATTCCAAAGTTTCGTTTCTTTTTCTTTTACGAACATTGAAATCCGAGTCTTTTGGTGACTGTGACTGAGACAGTGGGTTGGCAAAAATGACAAAAGACGTCTTTGTCCTTAACGTTTTTAGTAAGATGAGGTCTTAGGTCTTTGGTTCACTCTGGAGAGAGCATACTTGCTTGAAATGATGTTTTTATTAACTCTAGATATCTTCTAGGGAGGAATTACTCATTATCTTGTTTTTCATTTTAGTTGAAATAAGAACTTTCATTACTATTAGATCACAGAAATAGAGAACTATGCTTCTGATCTTGGAGAGGGGTAAGGACTGTGACAGTGTGAACTGAAAGACCAACCTGGAGTTCGGGATGTGTACAGACACAGAGGCTTTGCAGCCCAGTTACAGGGAATAATCCCCCTCCGAGTCTCCCATTTATTCTCTCAGCAAATAATTATTCCGTTATCACTTGGCAGCTATCTAGTAAGCATTTCTTCTTTGTCAGTCCTGCAGGTCAGTATAAGTATTGTAAGTTAAAGAAAGGATCTCATCTTACTTTGATGACATGTTCGGTCACCAGGGAGCATTTTATAAGTCCATTTTCCACTGGTCTTAACGCAGAAAATAGAAGAAATTAGCAAAGAGATGAAAGAAGAAGAAAATAGGCTTAGGAGATAATGATACTTGAGATAATTGGGTTATCCTGAGCAAGGCACCATTTCACCACATTGCTCGACAGTGTGGTCCATTCTAGTACATACACGCTGAAATAGCAGAGCACAGAGGATTCAGCCACATGCCAAAAATGAGCATCACAGCAGGTGATTCTCACTGTGTCGTGGCCTAGACTGAGGTAAGGAAACAGAGAGGAAAATCCCAAAGAGGGAGTTGTTTCGATCCAAGCAAATAGTGGGAAATTCATCTTAATCTGTTGCCAGCTTCTTTTGGGTGAGAAGCTAATTTCAACGGCAAAGTGAGCCCTAGAATGAAAACATTGGTTTTGTTTGTTTGTTTCCATGGAGTTTACTGAACTAAACTTAATCCTGTAAATTCACCTATGTTAAAGCTCTGCAAAAGGGTAAACCATGTATGTAGCTAAAGCTCTCATGCTTAGTGTAATTCCATGGCATGTTCTTAAATCATATTCTTTTCATTAAATTGGTTGTGAGGTTATTTTCCTAGTTTTTCTTTCTTCTGAGACAAGATCTTATGAGAAAGGAAGTATTTTCCTTCCTTGCCTTTAGACGTGTTCGTTTTTGGACTCATTCAGATTTTCTGGATGTCTGCATTGCTTTGTGGTTTGCATCCCTGTCTTCCACAACAGTGTGTTGTGTCCATTTATTTTTTCACTCAGCAGACCCATGTGCAGTGAAGTAACTTGGGTTAAGAGGTCTGGTATAAACATCGGAGTTGGCACCAAAGGAGGTGTAAAATATGGCTTTCGTGGGTTTTCCTAAAACAGTAAGGATCATCCTGCTTGACCCTCTTTTCCTTACATGTTAAGGAACTGACATCTGTGATGGTTAAATGCCTCCCCTCTATCAGAGCCAGACCTGTAACCCAAGTCTAAGGTCTACAGATCCAGGACTGCTTCTGACACAGAGTTTAGACATTAAAGGAAATGAACAGGAGTTTCACTTATGTCTTTAATTGAAATTGCTTCTAAGAAAGCAGCAGTGAAGAAGTTTTAAACTTCTCGAGCAAGCATTTAAGTTTGCTGTTGGGTCTTACAAATTTCCATGGAATGCTTTTAGGTTCGTGTTTAAAGGCTGCATGGAACTGACCAGTACTCCTGCTGCAGTTCCTGCTGGAAGCATTGTTGTTTGTATCACACCATTATCCCTGAGAGCTCATCCTGTTCAGCTTCCGCTGTAAAGTTTAAAACAGTTACTCTGTGACTCTCCATTCTCAGGTGTGCAGGAATTGATACGTTTAACACCTTTTTTTTTTTTTTTTTTTTTAAAAAGCCTTCAGTGTCCTGGTGGATTAACATGATCCTTATGAAACTGGTGACCAGATTTTTTTGAGCCACCCTTAAATTTTAGTGCTAAGATTTTTTATGAATGGAAGGATTTGTTAGTAGCTGCAGGGACTTCAGCGCTTGAGGAGTGTAAATTTCGCAGCCCGCCTGATTGAGCCTATGTAAACTCCAGGTAGGCAATTGCATTCCCCAGCTCCTCTCTGGGCCTCTCAGACGTGATCCAATGTGTTACAATACTCTTGTTCCCATATGTGTTGTATCACTGTAAGTTTTAAAAGGTTAAATCTAAGTTAAAAGATTCCTTAATTTTTTTGTGGCATGGTCTAAGCCAAGGATTGGAATGTCCCCCCAGGTTTTTGTTCCATCTGACTTTGTTAGAAATGCCGTGTTCGTGCTGGGGGAACGTCTACATAATGGCTTTCCTGTGCCGGTCCGAGGTCTCCCTAGGCAGCCTTGCAGTTTGAAGGTCATGCTAAGGCCCATTTGGTCTCAGGTATGTCAGCCCTGGCAGCCAGCAGAGATCTGTTTCTATCCAGGGGGTTTTGAGGGCAGCCACATGGTATTTTCTAAGCACTCCTCGGGGTTGTCAAGCTTTGTTTTCTTTTAAAATAAGTCATTCTTTCTTTGACGCTGCTGTGTAGTTTCAATTCAGGATATGGCTGATCAACATGACCAAGTGTTCCAGTTCACCTCCTCCCCCTTTTCCCATAGAAAATGATTTTAGGATGTTTCATTATTCTGCTTAGTCCGCGGCACATTGCTGACACTCAATAAATGTCAACTAATGCCACGAGATAGTTAGTACATGCTCTCTAGGTGGTTCTGGAAAGAATGGCTCTTTCTTCTCATTGTTGAGTAGCATGTTTTTCCACTTGTTAGCAAGAGAGGAATTGCAGTCAGGTTTTGCTTATGTATTCCTTTATGGATTTGTTTCTATATTAAGACATTCTCAAAGTTTAAGCTGTTAGGGAAAGTGTTTAATTAAACAAATATGCTGGGCAAAAGGTGACATATAATGCCATGTGTAAAAGGTCATGTCTCATATGAATGTGGCTGAGTGTCAAATCTATATTAAAGAGGAAGCAATTACTTTTCCATAAATAGGGAGAGTGGAAGTTCCTATTAATGGGAATTTCAGTAGGTAAAGAGCACACTGTATTCTGGACTAGGAAATACAATATTGCATAAGAAACTTAGTGCAATTAAGCTTTTGTATAGAAGGTACGCAAGACACCTGGGAAACTATGTTATTTTTACCCCACTGTTGTTGAAACAATGTTTAAAACATGACTTCCAGCTTTACAAAATATTGGATTGTTTATCTTCTGAGATCTCTGATTCAAGACTTTTCTGTATCATGTGAAATTTTAGTCAGTACACTAAGCAATGAAATTACATATGTTACCTTCCTTTTTCCTGTGGGGTATGGGTGGGTCATCTATCCAGGAAGGAACATCTTCTGACTACCTAGCGGAGGAGAAAAGTAAAGTTTGTGAGTAGAAACTTTTTGTCACTCCCATCGGACCTGTACACTACTTCATAGGCTTCTTGTACCTTGGCGTGTAGCATAAAGGTTTGGTTTCCTCCAGGCTTTATTATTTTCTTCTCTCCCTCTTCCTCTCCCTCTTGTTTTCCTTCCTTCCCTCTCTGTCCCTCCCCCTCTCCATCTCCCTCTTCTTCTCCCTCTCCCTCCTCCCCCACCCTCGTTTGTCTCTCTGGCTGTCTCTGTAAATATGAGGCCATCCGATGTCTGATGTTCAAAGGGGAACACAAGTGACTGAGAGTAACCAGATGTCAGTCGTGACAAATACTTAAACAGTTTTAAGAAATGAGGTGGCTTGTGTAGGTAGACAGTTTAACGCCTTATGCTCACTTCTGGTTTTAAAAGAATAGGTTAAATTAATTAAGATGACGTTATGCATTCAGTATTTGCCTCTACTGCAAGGCCGCTTTCTGTGAGGGGCAGGCTGCTTGTCCTGCTCATTACTTTACCCCGAGGGCCTGACCTTGCTGCTGGTGATTGGAAAACTCAGTATCATGAGAGAATGAATGGACAGTGTATTTTTCCCCTCTGTTTTGGAGAAGATAAAAATAATGTCAGCTTTTAATAAAAATTGCTCTTCAGATGATTTCTAGAGGCCTAGTGCCTTAGATTCAAGTAGGCTGGAAAGGGAAATAGAGCACATAGTTCATAGACAAAAGGAAATCTTTCATTTAAAAAGCACTTGAGAATTTTCAATTACATACAAACTATGTAAATAGATATTATTTGAATTAAATAAAATAGCATTCTAAGACAGTCTATTAAAGAAAGAATATAGTTTTATGATAAATTATCTTAACCTGTTCTCATATTTTTTCCATTATTCAAAAATGCTGTGTATATATCTATACAAAAACATTCTAAATCTTCATTTCTTTTACTTTAGCAAAGTATTAACCAATTTCAGGTTTTCTGTTGTTCATAAAAGTGAAGGAAAAGGAGAGCCAAAAGATAGGATTTTTAATTCTCTATTCCGAAGTTTTCATTCTTCTGTTTTCTGTTAGAGCTATTAAGTTTTCATGGGTCAGACAGAGATTTAAGGATTTTTGCAGAGTTATTGATTGTGACTTCATAATAGCATGGTAATGTTTATTTTCCTCTGTAAAACTAGAAAGAGAAATCCTGTGTTTCTCCTTACTGAGGAGTTGGATAAGAGTATTTATTTAGCATGCAATAAAAGAACATTTGGTATCTTAAAAGCTGTTAAACCCAAATCTTCTGAACTAGACTTCTGTTTTTGTGTCTGCTCGCCTTTGTTCTGGTCTCTTGCTGTAGACACGTTTATTCTCATATGGTTCTGATCCCGTGTAGGACAATAGTTTTCCATTTTTTGCCACTGCCTCTTCCCTCTTTGCAAGCGACTCTCTGGTTGTGAAATAGCATCATTAGGAAATGCTAGGTACACCAGAGAGAAGGGTGACAGTGTTTTCCACGGGCAGCGTAGAGATGGATTGGAGAACCACAATGATCTGTCCGTGTGATTTATTCGACCCACCGACAATACCAAGACAGAAATCAAATATGACTTGGTGAAATTTTTGTGAACTGAGTCTGTGACAATTGATTTCATAGCTAAGATAAATTCTCATGAAAGGCAACATAATTGCTTGAGTATGAAATGCCTGTGGCTTGAAGCAATCAATTTAAATTCTTCCCTTATTGGTTTTCAAATTAAACTCTGAAATGAAATAGGAGTATGATGTTCTACTTGGATGACTGTTTCTGCCTTTTCCGAGGGGAAAAAATACCAAGTTTGTGCTTTTCAACTTTTTCAAATGACATAAAAGACTTTGGAACAATTCTTCATGCTTAAAACACCTGTGCATAGTCCGTATCCATTTTTCTAGGGGAATTAGGCATTGTTCTCCTCACAAACCTTTCTGTATTTCAAATAAATGGATTTGTAGAATAGAATCAGATTTGGTTTCTTTCTTCTCGAGGATTTAAACTAGAGTTGTATCTAAAGCCATTAGTGGTGCCAGCAGGGATTTTGGTCAAAGTGTTTGAGGCATTAATGTTCAGGAGGTTTTCATCCAAAGACCGTGTTGATGAATGAGTCCAACATGGCTGTGTAAAGTTCAAGAACAAAAAGAAATTATGTCCTTCACAGTAAGTTTACTTTTCTTCTAGGATTTCAGAACACACTGCCCTCTCCCCACCTATTTCCCGGAACAACTATTTGCTGATGGGCAGTCCCCTCCCCCACTGCCCTCTTCAGATAAACACTGTGGCTTGGGACTGAAGTGTGCCTCCATGTGGGAACCGTAAAACAGCCCAGCTGCTGTTCATTAATGATAGGGCAGCAATCACCAGTTGCAAACATACTACAGAAAAATATATGACTGCTTCTAAAACACAGTCTCTAAATGAGACACTGTAGTGGACCAGTTGCAAAAGTCTGATAGATCACTGTACCACTTTAAAAGAGAATGCTTTGACCCAATATCTGTAAACATGTGATTGTTTATAAATAAAAATATGCTGGTAGTCTTTGTTAAAAATCTGGCTTTTCTTTTTGAAAACCAATTGGTTGTACTAAAAGACTGATTCAAGATAGTAACTAATTTGTCTCAGGCTTTTAGCTTCAGGAGGGAATTTACCTCTGGTTAGTTATGATAAGGATGGAATTCAGCTGAATCTGTGCTACACCTTCCTTTCAGGCAGTGGTTTTTTGATGGCCAAACCAGCAAAGAGACAGTCAAGGGCTCAGGTATTTCAGAAAACAAGCTGGGAAGAAGAGCTCTTAAGTCATGAATAAGCAGGGCTGTGAAAAATTCCCCTAGCTGGGTCTAGCCTGGAGGAAATTTCTAGACACCCAAATTTCTTTGGCAGTCTGAGAGGCCTCCCAAGAACAAAAATAAAGAAAACCAAGTACATATTTTACTGACTACTAGAATAATCTGGTTTTCAGAGATGTCCTATAGGATATGGTAAAATAGCTTGCATGATGAAAAATAGAGTGACATCAAATAGTAAAATAAATAGAAGAAGTTTGAAGAGGGTTATGCTTCAAATCCGTTGCTATTTAAATCGACTTGCAGTTGAATAATGTACCCACAGCACACTGGCAGACACAGTGTTTTCCATTATCCCCAGTGTCACCTTACACTATTCTGACATTATTAAAGCAGTAATACTGCCTAGAATTTTTTGAGTTTGAAAAAGGAAGAAAAGCCTCTCAGTAACAGATTTATAATGCTATATGAAAATCATTGAGCTAACTCAAATCCTATTCTCAAGAGCATTAATTTTAAACCTAACTTTTAAAACTATCAAGTACCAATCAAGATTTTTTATGACAACATTTTATTTGTAATATAGTTTTTATTTTTCTTTAGTTGCCTTAGTGTAAAGCCAATTTGTCCATAAAGAATATCCTTAGCGACTATTCCTATTGAAGGAAAATACTGTGAAAGTTTGAACTACATATCTTGCATATAAATTATATTATTCTGCATTAGTTCCTGCATAGTGGAAAACTATTTACTGGCCATGTGTAATTAATTTTAATTAACACACAGCCTTAGCAAAGGGATACGACACAGCATAGGCTTTGGTAGAAAATGTTAGTCACATTCTGCAGCTAACTCTGAGCAGATGCATGGTTTCATAAAGAAAATATTTGCAAATTCTAACGGGAGTGAGTTTCTCTTCTTCCTTTTCTTTTTCTAATCTTGAAACTGCTTATATTTATTTCTGAGAATCTGGGTGAAAGTTCTGTACATATAAAGGAACAATTTCCTGAAAAACGCAGTTGTAGAAAGTAGTTTTGCCTATTCAAACTGTTTGTGTTAAGTCCTCCCCTTATTCAAGTCTTTCACAAGCAAAAGTATGAGTGATATGTCTTACATTATTAGATAGTAGCCTGAACTTCTGCTAATATTATAACATGATTCGCTTTAGAAAATAAATGCTTCCAAGTTGGGTAGCTTGTCAGTGTACTAAGACAGCTAAAAATGTCTGCATTTTGGTAATTTGTGAAAATAAAAATAAATTGGCTCTCTAAGATCTATACCAATGACTCAGCTTTTTTCGTCTGAAGACCCCATTCCACTCTCAAAAAATATTGAAGACCAAAGAGCTTACACATGTGAGAACTGTGTAGATTACATCAGGAAACTTGTGAGCCTATTAACTTCACCTTGTTGCTTAAAACTGCTTAAAATCCAGAGTGAGAATGTTATACTACAAAAAAATGACAAATGCTATAAATCATAGCTTTTGTCTCCCTGAAAGTTGTTAAGCATGTATTAGCCATCCACCAATTATATCCACTTATGTTAATATGAAATGTGTTATTACTGTTTTTAAAAGAATTAGTAAAGAATATTTTTAAATTTCTTCATTTTTAATGGAAAAAGCTTTAAAAATCATTGGGAAGAGTGGGCATTGTTTTTACAATTTTGTGAATCTCTTTAATGTGTGGTTTAATAGAAGACAGCTGGATTTTCATATCTGCTTCTGCATTCAATCTGTTGGAATATGTTGTTTTGGTTGAAATATATGAATAAAATCTGGCCTCACAAAGATAATGTAGTTAGAAAATGGAAGAGTATTTTAATAATCAGAAAAGGTAGGTTTTTTCTCTTTGACATGTCACAAAACTTGGCCAGTGATAGTTTCTTGAGGGTCAGGTGTGATGCAGAATATGAAATCACACCAGCTCACTCTCCATATTCATACATTATTAACCCATTGGTCTGTTGTATGCTTTAAAGGGATGTTTTACTTGTGAGTGATTTTGTGACATTGTTCATTTGCCACATGGGGAATACTGTACACTAACTTGTACATATCTTTCACATGTTCATATATTCCTTTATATTATTGTTAAAACTTGTCTTCATTACTATCAATACCAATCTCATCAGAAAAGTGGACTTTTAAACCCATGGTGGTAGATAACGTTTTTCCAGAATTCTACTGCCAACCTGTATTGTTGGCCACAAATAGTGCCAGGTGTTCTACTTAAAATGACAGACTCATTTTGTTTATTTCTGAGAAAAGATCTGCTTGAAACTCAAGTTTCAGTAAGTATAGATTGACTGTTAGTCTTTCAAGCAGAAATGGGATCACTAGAAACAAGCAGCCAATGCTTCTTCCGCTTCAGTGGCACATCGCTGTAGCCAACCCCTCTTGGATACACCAGAAGGGTATTTCCCATTTTATATGACATAGAATATTAACAGTTATTCCAGTTAATATAGTAGTATACCAATCAAGAATTTTATTAATTCATGACTATCGGGGTGGGTATACATTTGTAAGGACCTGCTATTGTTTTTAATGTTTAATGTGTTAAAAAAATGAAAAAGGAAACTATTAAGTAATATTCTAGTTAGTGTTTGATTCTGCAGACTGTATGAATCTGGTGAAAGTTTACTGTTTACATTTCATCAGGATACTGTCAAGTAGAACTAGCTTTTGTCTTTTTGAGCTGTGCGTGGTAGTGAGCATCAGTCCAACTCTCTGATGGCCTTGATTTATCCTCAGATACCCGCTGTCACTCTTGTGCCATCAGTGCGAATGTTAACGCTTTGGCTGCACAATAGACCATGACATTCCAAGAACATACTCTGCACCCTGGATACTTCAGTAACACTCGTGACTGTTGATGATGAGCAATCATAACAGCAATCATAAAAATAAAAATTTTCAAGAATTAGTACTGATACCAGACAAGTATCACTAAGTCCAGTCATTCTTTAGATTTGCTCATTTTGAGATGAAAGTACAATTCTGTGGGTGAGGTTTTTAGTTCAAGGTTTATGGCGGCAACTAAATTGTTAATTATAAGAATCAAGGAGATCCCTCTAAATCCTTAATTACAGAGCAGACAAGTTACTACATTATTGGAAAATGATGGCTGTTTCTTTTTTACTGACTTTTTTACTCAGCATGCTTCCAGCAACGTGAACTAAACAAAGCTTTCTTGGCGTTTGGGCTGCCGTTGGTGTTTCCCCAGGCAAGGGACTACTGAGGTTTTTAACCTGTAGGCTACTTCCAGGACTTTTTCATTCCTATTTTCAAAACTCTAACAAGCAATGTTTAATTTTCAAAAACACATTCATGTTTAAATTTTTAATTACTTTTTAAAAAATTTCCAATAATTGGGCCAGAGATTTAGCTCAGTGGTTCCAGCACCTGCCTTACAAGCGCAAGGTCCTGAGTTCGATCCCTGGTAAACATAGAATGCTGGGCGTGGTAACTCACACCCACCAGCAATCAATACCACATACCACAGTGCCAGGCATGGTGGCTCACGCCTGTAATCCCAGCACTCGGGAAGCAGAGGCAGGAGGATTGCTGAGTTTGAGGATTGCCTGGGCTACATAGTGAGACCTTGCCTGAACTACAAAGCAAGACCCTGTCTAAAAAAAAAAAAAAAAATTCTAATAATTGACCTCAAAATGTGATGCTGTAAGTTCAATGACACTATAATGCTATGTTTAGTTGTATAAGATAGAAAGGTGAATTTAAAATGTCTATAAAGTCAAGGGTGATGATACCAACTTGCTTTTGTTTTTTTATTTAGAGTTTAGTCCTATTTTTTTAAATTAGGTTCCTTCCTTGAGCAGTCAGAAAACTCTCAGACATGGTATCTTCTATTTTTAGCATTGTTCAAAGTGGCTGTTACAGGTCAAATAGAGAAAGTTAATCTTCAAATCTCCCCTTTTAAGCTAATGAGCGATCTAGAGACATGAGACATGTATAATAAATAAGGTATTTTAGAATTGTAAAATTATTTTAAAAATGTATTTGAGGTAAGATTTTTAAATTTAGAAAAACAGTTAATACAGAGACATACACTTGCTTCTTCTTGAGTTCCCACATAAGCACAAAGGCAACTTTAGGATTTAAAATGATATATGGGGTGATAATGAGGTTACAAAGCATAGTACAAATGAAAATACCTTTGAAGAGAACAGAAGTAAGAGAAAACGAGTTAACCTCTGAAAATACACCTACCTATGTTTGAAAATTCTAGAAAATATGAACATACAGAAGTTTACGTTCCACTAATTCCTCAAGAAATGGTATCATCACATATCATGTGACTTTTGGAAAAGATTCCTGTGGATTCAAAACAGAATGAAAGTGCAGAAGGCAAACCAATGTGATACAAATACTTTTGACCTTGAGAACTCCCTGAAAGGGTCTTGGAGACTCCTGAAAGAATCTTGAGAAGTATACAGTTCCCAAGGCAGCGCTCTGAGGACTGTTATGTTATCCTGTTATGAAGCGACAGTTAAAGAATATACAAAAGAATCATTTAATGGGCCGGAGATTTAGCTGAGTGGTTCCGCTGCCTGCCTAGCAAACGCAAAGGTCCTGGTTCGATCCTGGTAACCACACACAATATGATATTGGGCGTGGTGGCATACAACCCCACCAGCAATCAGTACCACATCCTACAATGCTGGGTGTGGTGGCTCACGCCTGTAATCCCTGCACTCGGGTGGCAGAGGCAGGAGGATTGCTGAGTTTGAGGTTTGCCTGGGCTACATAGTGAGCTGAGGGCCAGCCTGAACTACAAAGCGAGACCCTGTCTCAAAAAAAAAAAAAAAAGGAATCATTTAATGATGTCTTTTGTTATTATGGGGGTGTTTATAGCATAAGTTAGCTTGTTATTGATTTTCTCTATTTTGAAGAAGAATCCACTGATTATAAAATTGGATATTTACATGTTCTCAGTACATCATCTTAAAGCTGATGATGAATTCAAAGCAAATGTAGAAAACTCAAACTCATGTTAGGCCAAATTGAAAGAAGGATTTTTCTTAGCAACCAAAAACTATGTCAGTCTTCTCTCACTCATCCTCCCAAATAAAAGCCAAAAACAGTGATAGACTTTACAGAACATTTGCTTGCTCTTTTATGCTTCTTTGAGTGATGGTTTGGATAAGTGCCAGGGAGAGAAATCATCAAATAGCTCAGGGTTTCACATGAGGTAAAGAGGGGGGAGTGCATTAATATCTGGGTTGTATATGTGGACGTGAAGATATGACTAAAGAAGGCTGTCCTATATCACAGTCACTTTCTTGTCACTGGAACACAATACCTGATACCCACATTCACAACATAAAGAAGGAGAGAGGTTTATTTTAGCTGACATTTTCAGTCCATGGTCATCCAGCTTTGAGGTAAGAAGAGGGTGGTAGAAGAATCTGGCAGAAGAAAGCTACCCAGATCATGATACCCAGAAAGCAAGAGTGAACGAAGGAGCTGCAGGGGGAGATTTTTTTCAGATCTCTCTCTTTCTCTCTCCCTCTCCCTCTCCCTCTCCCTCTCCCTCTC
>PVIC010006074.1:0-55396 GCA_004025085.1 Thryonomys swinderianus | reverse complement strand
CAAGTTAATTCTCATTTTTACCCATATCCCTACCCACTCCCCCCTCCTCCCCCCTTTATACATGCTCTTTTATTTTCTTTCTGTATCATATTTATTCCTTCCCCTCATCACATTCCCACACCAAGTTTCCTATAGAAATATTCCACTCTATAAAAGCTGTCCTACTTTCTAGAACTCATTTGCATCTACAGGTGTTGATGCCAAAGAGAAGATCCAGAAATTGTCTATCTGTGATCTATTGATTTCACTTATTAGTATATCCTCCAGATGTCTCCATTTGCACCTAAATGGATCGATCTTGTCATTCTTTATGGCAGAGTAATACTCCATTTTGTAAAAAAAAAAAAAACACATCTTCTTTATCTACTCTCCAGTTGATGGACATTTGGGTTGTTTCCAAGATTGAGCTATCACGAACTGAGCTGCTATGAACAAGGGTGTACATCTGTCTTTCCAATGTGAGTTTCTAAATTCTTTTGGGTATATTCCTAGCAGGGGTATAGCAGGGTCAAATGGGACCCGTAGTCCTAGTTTTCTGAGAAATCTCCACACAGATCTCCACAATGGTTGCACAAGTCTGCAATCCCACCAACAGTGGAGAAGGGTTCCTTTCTCCCCACAGCCATGCCAGCATTTATCATTGGTTGACTTTGTGATCGCAGCCATTCTTTGTGGAGTGAGGTGGAATCTCAATGTTGTTTTCATTTGCATTTCTCGAATGAGAGGTCAGTATCTTAAACAGAGTAAATATTGAAGGTAGAGGTGTTCAGACAGACAAAGTCAGAGACAGAGTCTGCAGGAAGGGGCAGGTGGGTGAGGGTAACTTTCAGTCAGATCCCCCGTCTGGTGACTGTGTATTCAGTTACCTCAACACAGCTGTCGGATAAGGGCCACACAAAGTGAAATGCAACCTGGCAGTGGAGATAAACACACCTGAGCACACTGTGCTCATCAATGTTCAGTTCAGTTTCAAGAAAATATCTGTGAACAAAGTGCACAAGTAGTTCAGTTTGAACTTTGCTATCACCTGTTAATAAAAATAATGAAATGACTAATGATGGAATAATTTCCTACAGCTGTATGTACTTGGCTTTCTATACTGTTTTTCTTCTTGTCTTAAATTATTTCGGCACATGTATTATGAGAAAACATTTTTATGATAGATATATTCCTGAAAGTCTACTTTCTATATTCCTGAAAGTCAAAGATGGGGCGTATTTTTACTTTGTTTTACTTTTTTAAACTACACTACTCTTCTAGTACTGCCCTTGAAGAAAATTCAATTTATGAGAAATATTTCAATGTTAACTTATAATTTTGTATAATTTTTATGAAGCACATTTTTACTGCTGCATCACTGCAAAACATCTTCAGTCAGCCTGCTTCAAATACTGTCATTAAATTTATTAAATAACAGTTTGAAATTTTTCATAGTTTTTACTCTGCTTTTGCAGTTTCCCTCAGAATCAATAAAAGATGTTATAGGGGATAATATGCCTGCCTATCTCAATGACATTGAATCTGAGATACTTTAACAGTTTTATTTGAGGTGAAATAACTATTATTAGGCAGCAATTAAACTAGAACTCAGCCCTTCTGGTGTTTTTCCTATTAGTCATGGTCTTCAGGCATGGTCCCTGGTGGCTGAAATCCCAGTACTCCGGGAGTTTGAGGAAAAGGATAATATATGTTAGAACTCTAGGTGTAGACAGTTTAACAACTGAATACATTCTATGTCAAAATAAAAATAACGTCAGGTATAGTTTATAAGAAAGCTTTTGGTTAAATTCCGAACCTCAAAGAAAACATTTACTGAAGTTTGTAAATTGTTACTATACTAGGCTGGTGTTCAAATAATGAAATAAGTAAGAAATACTGTAATAATAGGAGTAGTGAAATGAGAGACAATTCTAGAGGTAAGACTCACTTCATTTTCTCTAGGTAACATCCAGAAACCCTGGTTTATTCAAGAAACCCCACATAATTCTAATGGCTTTATTGCTGGAATAGTAAACAAGGAAAACTGAAAACAAAAAATTTGATAACTTTATGATTGTGCCCCGTACAACTGGAGCAATATGACAAATTATCTCAGGCTCCTTTCACAAACACAAAAGACAGAGATGAAAGCAGAAAAGTATCTGCTACAGAGCATAAGTTGACCTGTCATTTTTTTAGTCCTGTGTTAAGTGAAAACAGGCTCACAAAGATCAGAAAGGAGAAAGAACCAAAATGCTATATCTGAGTACAGTAAACTTACAAGTAATTCAATACCAGAAAAAATTAAAACTTTCCTTTGGCTCAAAGAAAGAAACAGGTGTGGAGGTGTATTGCAGGGTTATGTTGACAATTAGCAACTTTAATGTATGTACAATGCCCAAAAGAGTGCTTGTTAATAAGCAAATGTTGAGACACATCCAAATGTTACCATAATTATTATTATTATTAAGATAAAAACTTTATTTTCGTTTGTTTTGTGAACACCTACTCGGGCCAGCTGTTGTACCACCTGTTGAGAACAAAAGATGAGAAAATGATAGTCTCCACTCCTAAGAAAGATTTGGACTCTCTCCGATTGCATTTCATTGTACGCTTTCTGCAAATCGTCTTCCGGAAGCCACTCGTGTGATTTTGCCTCTTTCCTTCCCCATAGCCATGGCAGCATAGCGAAGACACACCACGTTAGGCTCGCCGCTCTGCGCTCGTGTCTCTTCCGGGGCTTCCTTTACATGCTTCGCTTCGCTGGTCAGTGCGGTCCGAGGCCTGTATTTCGGGCAGTGCTAGAATGTGTTTATGAGATGAGAGGTCATTTCCATCCCCACACTTCATGCTGAATGTCAGTTCTGCGCTGAGTCGTGCAGGTTTTCTAGAGCTGTCCTCATGTCTCTCCCATGGCAACAACGTTTTGAACTGGTAATTCAATCTAAGTCCTGCCGCAGCACCCTCGGAAGACATTCTCTTCTGAAGCTTGTGTGCTATTGGTCCGTGAAGCTCTCGCTGAGCGTTTTCCTGAGTCAGTCACCGGAGGTGGTATACAGTAAATCATCCGTTTCTTCCAAGTTATACAATATATTTGTATGTAGCTGTTCATAGTACTCTCTTAAGATCCTCTGTTTTTCTGAGGTGTCAGTCATAATGTCTAAAGTCTATGGGCTGTAAAAGTAAGAGATCCTGTCACTCATGGCCATATGGATAAAACTGGAAAACATTATGATAGGCAAAATATATAAGGTGTCAAAAAAGAAAACACACTGCATTCACTAGCTCAGATGTATAATCTTAAAGGCAGTATCACAAAAAACAAAGATTTTTCAGTTATTGGTGGTTATGAGAGGCTGGAGAGGAAAGGGATAATGTTGATCAAAGGGTTCAAAGTCTAAGATATAATAGAGGAATATGTTTTAGTTACATGCTACATTACACAGTGACCACGGTTAATTATATACATTTCATATCACACAATTGCTAAAACAGATTACTAATAGATTTATTGCTTCAACATTCTCATCACAAAGCTGATAAACTAGTAAAATGATAGATATATTTCTTTGGTTGAATGAAACTTTCCAAAATACATAGAGAGATCAAAATGTCACATTGTGTCCTATAAAGAATACACAGTTACTACCTGTCAATAAAAAAGTAAATAGACAAAAATAACAAGATAATCTCTTTTCTGATTCTGCACAGCCTCCCTGACACTTCCTCTGACACATCTGGCCCTTCTTCTCCCACCTCTCCTCCTCTTTCCCACCTCTGCACCCCACCATCACCCCTGAGCCGCAAGGTGTCCCCAGCTCACCTCACACACCTCAATGGAAAGAGCTACATTAACTGTTAAAATCTTGAATCTTCCAAAGGACTGTGAGTTTCTTAAACAAAGTGTCTTTGTATGAATTTAAAAGCAAAAACTTTAACTGTACTAAAGAGGAAAGAAAAAAGAGCTCCAGTTTCCATGTTAGCTATGAGGAACACATCCTAGGGAGAGGATCAGACTGGCCTGTTCCCAAGAGAGTAGGGGTCAGGGGTCAGGTTTATGAGGTACTGCTGTGGGCTGTACCTGCTCATGATATATCTTCTCGGGGTTTGGGTTTTTTTTTTTTTTTTGAGACAGTGTCTCGCTTTGTAGTTTAAACTGGCCCTGAGCTCACTATGTAGCCCAGGCAAACCTCAAACTCAGCATTCCTCCTGTCTCTGCCTCCCCCGAGTGCTGGGAATACAAGCATAAGCCACCACACCCAGCGATATCTTCTTGTTTCTAACCCAATCTCCTATCCTCCCTTCAGCCCCTCCACCCCTTATATACAAAGGCTTTGTTTCCATTTTTTCTTTTCTTATCTTGAAATACTTTCTTTCCCTTCTGCTTTCCCTGCCTCCCAGTTCTCAGTGTGTAAATCTACATCAGAGTGATCAGATGTTGCACAAATGCATTTTTCAATATTTAGAATCTATAAAAAGACAACAGAGTCTGAGAAACCGAAGAGCCTTGGAAGAAAATTGTCCTTCTCTTACCAGGTTGTTATAGAGACTTTATATTGACCTCATTCTTGTGACCCCATTCTTAGTAGAATGGGAATGATGACACTTTCCTTCCTAGAGTTGCAGTGAGGAATGAGGCCGTGAATTTGCATTGCCCCAAGGAGAAAGGTACCCTGGCATAGGGAAGGAACTGAATAAATGATGATATGTAAAAATCATTCAGAGATCATTCAGAGCTCTTAGTGCCAAACAAAAAGAAAGAAAATAACTGAGTGTAGTGACTGTGGAGTGAAGTTTAAGGGCACAATAACTGAGTTATGTTTCATTGATTCATTTCGAAGATGAAAAGTATCTAGCATCTTAATAAAACTATTGACGAGCAGCAGTTTCCATCAATGCAATGACAGGGGATTGGACTTTCAGTCTTCTGACAACACCCAGATAGGTGAGAGGCGACCTTGGCAGCCGGAGAATTACCCTGATAGATCCTCATGCACCTTTCTCCTGCTGTAATTTGTCAAGGGCTCTCAGATTCTAAGAAGAGAGGGACCTCTTTTACTGACTTACAGTGAGCCTTGATAAAGTCAATATTACAGACTTCAAATTTATATTTAAATGTAGGGTATCTGCATTTGCCAGGGCTGAGGATATGTAAAGAAGAGTTGGCATTGACTTTCCAGACATAAAATAATGGCATATTTTTGGACTCATAGACATAAATTTGCCCTCACTTGAAGTGACCCCAAGGAAGTTATTCTGTCACTTTAGTGAAGATCAGAGTGCTCAGTGATGATCGTATTTGAGCTTCTTCCCAGTTTTAGAGAAAAACTGGAAAATTTTTCCTGCACAAGCTGATTTTATGTTAATACAGGTAAAAATCTCAGAAAATGTGTATTTCCTGAGATTTTACTTGAACTGTACCTTTTTATTAAAAGCTTTAAATCATATGACCTTTGATAAATACTTTCTGAATAGTGAGTTCAACTTTTATATTTAGTCTTGTTAGTGTATCTACATCTATTACATATTATTTATAAATATATACTAAATAATAAACCTATACTTATGCTCTATATGTATTATATATATGTGTGTGTGTGTAAAACAATACAATTCTTAGCTCTAGTCTCTCCTAAAAGAGAATCGCAAGTAAGTTTTACATTTTTATCTAGTTTTGTTCTTCATTTGAAAACCTAACAAATTGTGAGATGATTTATAATGCTCTATATTTCTCAAAATTTTGGATTCCACTTGGGAAATATTTATATATCAACTCTACTATACTTGTTTTCAGTTTAAATGAAACAAATTCCTAGTATCTTTGAAGTTTGCCTGAGAAAGAAAATATCTAAAACCAAATATAGTTTATAGATCAGGGCACTGCTCTATTGCTGGATTATACCAGAAGAGGCTGTGCGCCCTGCAGTCTGACCAGGGCACGTCCTTCAGGAGGCCCTGCTCCTGTACCCGGTCCTTGGAATTGTACCCTGCCTAGTCCCTCAGGATCGTAGATGTCATGAACAGATGATTAATGGTGCTGAGATGAAAAGACCATGTTAATAGCAAAACAAATCAGAAGAATGTTGAGAATGCGAATCCAGGATAATATGGTCCACGTCACTGGTTCAAAATCTCCATTGCTGAAGTCAGCCGTGTTCAGAGGAACACGAGTCCAGATGGCCCATACACTTCCCATTCCCAGGGCCCTTGTTCTATCTCCTGCAGGAGGAAGTCGGAGTGTCTGGGAAGCATGAGGAGCCAGCAGTGCTCAAAACAGTGGTTAATGACTTAAAGAGTTTATCAGGTTCATAAAAACTGATTCTAGCTTTTGAAGTTCAGAAGCTGTAAGTTCTTAGCTGTTTTAGCAGTCCTAGACATTCAGAGACAAGAAGGCACCACAGCCAGTGAGGTCCGAAAAGGAACAGGCTCTGGATTTATAGTACTTAGGCGATGTTAGGGGAGTGAGATGGGGCTGGACTGCAGTAAAATGTGAGATCTCAGCCACAGAGGCTAAAGTTAGCAAATTGAAAGTTACAGGCATATAGTCATTATCGTAATGAAAAGTAGAAATCATAAATGTCGATGAATGTGACATGTTAGGATTGACTACAAAAATAACACCAGAGTAGTAAAAGTTCTGTGATTGGAGGAAGCAAGAAATATCTTCTAGAAAAACGTCAATGCTTTCATCAGTTCAAAGAGTAAATGGCCTGGATTCTCTGATGATTGCAACACTGACCTCACTCTATGCTGAAAACAGAACCATAACATCAGTACAAATGAATCCAGTCTCTAACTCTCACAAATAGAACTTGTTTTTCTGTGTTTGAATTGTTTCACTTGGCCTAATGTCCTCCTGCTCCATCCATTTTGCTGCAAATGACAGGGTTTTGTTATTCTTTATGGCTGAATAATATTCTGATTAATATAGCACATTTTAATCCATTCATCATCATTTAATCCACTATTCATTTATAGGCTGATTTCATATCTTAGCTATTGTGAATGATACAATAAATATAGCCATAGCTGCATCTCTTTGTAATGCTGATTACATTTCCTTTGGACATATACCCAGAACCAGTAGAACTTGGTTTTAAAATTGACCCACTTTTTTAGTTGTGTCTATTGAAATATTACACCGAACCTCAGTAAAATGTCTAATTCATATGTTTTGTCATCATTTAGTAAATATCAACGTCTAAGAATACATACTATACACAGTCTTCCTTTGACACTGTTACTTTAAACCAACACCAACACATGGATAAATAGAGATAAACTTGGTTTGTTCTCACTATAGAAATAAAAGTAATGACAGAGTGTGGGAACAGCACAGGACTGTCTAAAAAGGACTTATATTGTTTAGGTTACAATTTAAATCTAAAAAGTGTTACATATATCACCATAGCCATAAAGCTGTGCAATCTTGAGCTACAACCTGTGTCAGCTAATATAACAGTGTTCTCACTAACAAGTGTAGTAAGCACAAAACACATACAATTTCTGGTTACCAAGAGCCAGCCTTTGCACTTGGAGCAAGAAGTGCTTTGAAATAAACTTGCTCTGACCAACAAAGCACTACAAAGAAGAGCATGCTAGGAGATGATGGTCGGCTGTGTGGCTAGAGGCCAGAACACGCAATTCCTTCTGCAAGTGGCAAGTTGAACAAAACGGCATTAGCTTCTTAAAAGAATTGAAGAGTAAAACTGATTAATAAATATCCACACATGCAAAAACAGAATTTAGTCTTCTCAGTAGCCATCTGTAGAAAATGATCTTTACTCCAGCCACCACATACCTGAACTTGTTCTGACAGCCTTCTAAAGAAAGAGAAATTACAGATTAGATTGGATTCAATTGAATATTTTAACCAAGTCCTTTTAAATGAAGGAACTCAGCCTGTGACATGATTGTGGCACAAAGCAAATTCCTCTCTATCATAAATGAAGGATCCCTGGGAGGTGGGACATCACCACCATGCTGATCATAGGTGTCATGATTGCTCAAGGGGCGGGCAGGGCCAGCTGCAGAAATAGAAGAGGCCAGACTGCAAGTGTCTTGCAGAGTTGAGCTGTACAGCAGGGTCTTACAGATTTCAAACAAAAGCTCGAGGCAAAAATGATGGGGTGGGGGCGTCATGACATTGGCTGTTAGGTAAGGTGAAAGAGAAAGTTGCAGGAAATGGTTTGAGTAAGTTAAATAATTTAGGTAAATATTCTCTCAGAAAAAGATGGGGAAAAGGCAAGAGCAAAGATAGTTTTTTGAAAAGAGGGATGTTGGGGTGAGAAGACTCTGGTGGATAGCTCTGGGATCTGAATGTACAAGTTCAGTGAAAACTTCCGCCTTAATCCCATAAATTACAGAATGTCTCAAGTTGCACAGGATTAGCGGTTTAAGTGACGGAGATATGCCTGATGTCTGATCTTTCATGTTATCTAGGACTGGGATATCAGACTGCCTCAATTCATCTTTGTGCATGTGATTTTCATTTTTTTGTCCATATTATACATTTTCTCTTTCCATATAGTGTCCATTTGGGGCCTTTTCATAGCCCTCAGCCCAAAAGCACACATCTATTTGGAATTGAAACTATGTGAAGGCAGGATTTTTTTTTCTCAACATAGTAGACACTTTTATTAACTAGAAGAAAGAAAACTACTTCCGGGTGAAAAAAGCTACACGATTAGGCGCTAGTAGGGGAACTTCCCCAAGCACTTAATGAATTGAAGAAGTCAGCGCAGCTTAGGAAATGGCTTATTTCTGCTCCGGTCCTATACATCCATATTTGACTGCTACTTTAAGCTATTTAAAGGAAAGAATATATTCTCAGAGTCCAAATCATGTGACGCTATAGGCAGTCCAGTAAAAACCAGATCACACTGAATAGATGTGATCTTGTCACCTTACCCCATCATAGATTTTATCACCAAAGGAACCTGTCTGGGAATGTCAGCCACACTTTAAAGCCAGGGTTATGTTTAATTATTCCCCATCATGGGTTGTTTCTATCGAACTGGTTCCCCATGTTACAGTGACACAAATGTTACCTGGAATTTTAGGATTTTGAATATATCCTTTTATTCACTGAAGGCAGAAAGGAAATGAGTTTGGGATTCATACAAAATTCAATCATCTTCTAAAAGCCCATTTTTCTCCTCTTTCGTTTTTGTCTAGTGCAGTTTGAAAAAAAAAAGCCAGGGCATCGCTGTTCATTTGATGAGCCTGACAGAGTTCTCAGACAAAGAAGAAAGTCAGAGTGAAACTGTGTGACGAGAGGAAAAAAGGCAGTGATTTTGAACAGTGGATGCAACCAATTACAGTTACGATTAAATTGTGCTGAAAATAATGTGCATATATATTTAAGCAGAGAGGCAAGTAACATATTTAAGCAAAATCCACAGAAGTTGCCTGACTTAAATTGTGTGTCTTAAGACAGAACTCAAATTAACCTATAAAAAGTCATCTTTAAAACGCATAAGAAATGCATGCATTGAGCGTTTTAGGGACTGGCCATGCCTGATTCTCTTGCAGACTGAAACAATTCAGCCTTCGTGTTTAAAAAGGAGTCAGTTTCATGTCAAGAAATTCATTGTGGTCCCCAAAATAGTAAATGTCAACAAACTTTCTTCATCAGAATTTCTAAATAGCAAAATATAACTGAATAAAAACTAATATGTATAGGTATTTTTAAAAATTTGAATCTTTATTGGTACATTACGTATATACATCATGATCACACACAATATTAAGAATTTGTTCCATTACATGACACAATTTTCCCTATTCCCCCACCCACCCTATAACCTCCTGCCCCTATATAGATTAGCTTTGTTTAAGGGTAAATATGTATTTTTAAAAGCCCTGGTTTCTGAAGTGATCTAGCCTAAATTTTTGATAAAACTATCACCACGTTCCCCTCCCTAACACCCTTATATTCCTCAACCCCCCTGCTCCTCTGTGACCTCACAGATGATTTTTCCAAACTCATTACAGATTCCACCTCTTCCATGAGATGTCTCTCAAGCCCACAAACTATCTTGATGTTTCCTAGATAAAGCAAGAGGTCTCCAATGTTATTGAAAGGTCTTGTGCTTCATACATAGTGCATTGTTTAACAGTTGAAGCCAGATATGTCTTACCCAGCAGTCTGACTTGCTTGTGAGGAGGACTGTGGGCTTCCCTCACCGAGTCAGGGTTGTTTTGTTTTTCATCTTTGTATCCACCTCAATTACTGGCTAACTTCACATATGGATAGAATTATTGAAGTTAATCCACACTTTAACAACAATGTTTCGATGGGTGGTCTCAGATAAACAGTGGATTCGTTTTGGAGCTGCTCTTGAGTTACATGCAGACCACAGATAGTAAAAGTGAGTAATAATCTACATAATAAGTCTGTGTTGGATGTTAGCATCACAAAGAATGGTAATGGCTACCAGATACATTCAAATGAATGGAAATATCAGCAATTTGAACTTCTTTAACATCTTCTTGCTGTCGTATTGTGAAAAAAGGGCTATAACCTCACCAATCAAAGTCAAGATTCCTGCCTATGATGGTTTCCTTTCAAGGTATGGGGATTTCTAAAAGCTGTCCAAGCTAACAACCGCAGAAGGAAATCAAGTCGGTGCAGTGCGGTGTCTGCGGATGCTGCAGCGTCCTTCTGAAGGTGGGTTGTGGGTATTACACTCTGGATCAAAGGATTGAATAAAACAAGCATAACCAATGGCAGCTTCATGTTTACTACAGGTAGGGAAATTAAAAATGAAAGACGAGGGAGAAACTGACTCTACAGAGTGAGTTTGAGCTGAGTATAAAAGGAAGAAGAAATAAAAATCAAAGAAGAAAATTGGAAAAATAAGAGTACATCGCAAAATATGGCTGCGCTAATGAGGGGTGGATGTCTGGCAAGCTCTTCACACTGTCATTTTCTCCCTTCGTGCTTCTCATGCTTAAATGACCACGCACACACACACACATGCACACACACACACACACACGCGCGCGCGCGCGCACACACAGGTTCACAAAGGACCTGTGAATGTTCCCGTGAGAAGTCCATGGACCAGGTCATCAGAATTGATCTGCACACATGTTCTAGGATTTTGTAATTAACAGGATATTCCCTACATGCCTTGCCTTCCTGCATCAAGTCGCACCTGTAATCAACCCCATTACTCTGGGAGGGACTGTCTGGGGATGTGGGTTACTGCTAAAGTTCTTCGTTGAATCCCATAAAAAATTCAGACCAATAACAAAATGAAAACTATGTGGAACAAACTCCACTTGATCTATGGTGCCTGATACAACACTAAATATGAAATAATGAACTACGCTCTAACTAGCTAGAGACATCTACATTCTGTTTATTAAGTTATAAACTATACTTATAGTTAGAAAAAGCAATTTAGTCTAAGACCACTTATAAAATGCAGATGTTTGTAGTTGTCCATTAACACATGCTAAAGGAATATGGGGAAGCATAGTTCAGAAAGAGAAAGGAGCTAGAGGACACAGGAGTATCTTGGAGAGTAGAGTGATGCTTTGGTCTTGATTCTTCTTGTGTGTTTCATATCTAAAGGATGATCAATAAAGGATAAATGAGAGAAGATATGAGGAGAATCTCTGTACCTACCTTTTCTTTTTTTCTGGTAGTATGTCAGTTCCAATACAAGATTAATTAACTACCACTTGCAAGAGATAGCAAGTTGCAAATCACCTGAGAAAAGGAATTTTGGAATAGACAAAAGACATGCATAATGAAGGATGCAAGAGAGATTTTTGAGGGCTAGAGATTTAGCTCAGTGGTTCCAGTGCCTGCTTTGCAAGTGTAAGGTCCTGAGTTCAATCCCAGTAACCACATACAACAATGCTGGGTGTAGTGACTCATGTCCACCAACAATCAATACCACATACCACAGTGCCTGACGTGGTGGCTCACGCCTGTAATCCCAGCACTCGGGAGGCAGAGACAGGAGGATTGCTGAGTTCGAGGCTTGCCTAGGCTACGTGGTGAGCTCAAGGTCATCCTGAACTACAAAGCGAGACCCTGTCTCAAAAAAAAAAAAAAAGATTTGTGAGAAAAACGTGCCAGAAGAAATATCCCACCCTTGGAACAAGTACTTTCCCAGCAATCCATTCTAGCTGTTTAGCTGCAGTTGAAGACTATTTTGCTAATTGATGACTTAGTTTCGTTTTGAAATATTCTGCTTTTAATTTACTGAGCATTTCAATGTTTTCTTCCCATTTGTCTCTCAGAATGATGTTTTGCTTCTTTGGTACAATAATTTACAGTTAAAAAGTATAAAAGAAATGTTATCCTAAAAGCTTAATGGAACTGTTAGCACTGTTATGAATGTCATGAGCAGATTGACATGCCAAAAAATATTAGAAGAGAGATTCTAATTCTGGAATTTTCTTGGAGTAAAATTACTGCAAATAAGAATATTTAGAGATGTAAATAAATATTCTACAAACTGACAATTCTTTTAATAATAATCCAATACAGAGGTAGGATAATTTGTGTGAACAGGAAAACCCATAAGATTATCTACTTGTCAAATTATGTGTCATGCCCTGCAGTGTCTGATGAAGTCTCTAAAATCCTTTCTTCTAGAATAATAATTTTAAACATGTAAATTAAAGGAGTCAGCATTACAAAGGAAACCAATCATATTGAAATAATTTGTCAAAGTACAATAAATGCAATAAAATAGTGCAAACACTTCTGTAAGAACACATTGCTTGTGATCCATCAGAACAGAAAATAATTGCTGCAATTTCTATGCAATGATCAGCAACGTCTTCAAATTTCTAAAATCTGTAGATAATTCCAAAATAATTATCATCATTGCCGGTGACAAAAGAACAGGTAATGGTAATAGTACTCTAGTTGGCTAGGTGTATTAACAATGGCAGGAAAATTTAACTGTTGGATTTGGTTCAATAAATATAAACATGTTCTTTTTTTGCTCCTTTCAAATTCACAGAGCCCTAATTTGAGAACCTATCATCTCATTGCATTTACTTTACACTTTCAGGATAATGGGCAAAGTTGAAATAGAAACATGACTGTAATAACTCAGCACAATCAAAGAGATATAAGGTCAGTATCAAGACAGTTTACAAACAGGACAATCCCAGAAATTTTTATAAACTAGTTGTTTTTATTACAACTAATCGTGTTTTCATATAAATAACAACTATCCAATTTCAGAGAAAATAAAGAAATTTCAGAGCCTGTAAACCAAGCTACTAGATTGGAAATGCTCATTTCTCACAGATAGAACAGAATGTAGTCTACCTGATCTCAATGGTTTGGTTGAACAAATTTGAAAATTTGGAGAAAAAATGCATATTTCTCCTCGAAATAATAAAACCCCAAGAAAAACAATCACTCTTGTTTATTTCTATACTATGTTATTTCAGACTCATGTTTTATACAAGTGTAACAAGGAAAGGTTAATTACCAGTTCTTTTATAAGGCCTAAGGGGTGATAAAATTGGTTTACATATATATAAAATAAGCTGATAAATATGGAACTGGCTTGAAATTACTAGAATCATGTGGACTGTTAGAGCATACCCAAATGTATGGGCAGACATTTAGCTGACTGGATTACTGCTGTAATTCTCACCGGCATTATCATTCTATAAAATAGGTTGCTCTGGTAATTCTCAACTGAATGTATTCATTGTGTTGGAGAAATTCACTACATAATAGCTGATGCACTTAATGAACACTGTGGTAAACAGGCAAATCATGTTTTCATATAAATAACAAGATCAATAAAAGCTCTTCCCTGATCCCCTGCTGCATTTTCTCTGCTTAAAATACATTGCATGATCTGAGAACAAATACGATTTCTTAACCATCTTGATATTTTCTTCTAAATGGCTGTTGGTTTCTAGCACAGCCTGTGACACTCAGAAAATCGTCATGTGTTTCATAATGACATTATGAACATTCCCTTCTTCCTTTTTCAGTTCACTCTCTGCAAGCTCTATTCCAGCTCCAGGGGTCTGCAGAATTTAGATTTTAGAATATATAGGCAATATGCACTACCATAATAACAGTGAAAACAATAAGAGTATAAGAGAGAGGCTTGTCTTTAAGAATGTTCTTTCTGAAGAGATGACACCTATAGGGACTGGAAGAAAGTGAGAAAATTATTTATGAATATTAATGGAAATATATTCCTGAAAGGAACACTATTAAGACAGAAGGCCACAGAAATTTCAGAGGTCAGAACAGGAAGAATGTGAGGCCTGGTTAAGAATTTTAGATTTTATATTAAGTGTAAGAAACTCATCATAGCATTTTGAATAGTAGTGTGACATCATTGATAATTTGTTCTCCTCCGGGAGCTGTACAAAGAATAATTGTAAGTGGGCAAGGAAGTGGATTCCATGGTAGAGGAAAACTGAGTTCAGCTGAAATTAAAGAGATGATCATAACTGATTATATTTCCAAATTAACAGAAGTGACAATAAGAATTATGCAGAACAAGTTGAATTTGGGAAAGGAAAGTTCAAAAGTTGTGTAACCATGCAGACTGATAAGAACACAACTCATCATTTTGACACTCCCTATTTGAATCTTTATTTTCTGAACTTTCAGAGTCATATCAGTTAATGTCTACCTTACCCTTAAACTTGAAAAACTACTGAACATTCTTTTAAAAATATCAGTGTCAAAAAATGTTGCTTGGGTATGACCAAAACACTAAGTTATGGTGTTTTCTTGGGTTTTCCCATTATTGACTTTTATGCAGTTGACTATAGATTTCCTTTCTCGTGTCTTGCCCACCATGACACTACACCTCTTGCTTTATCATTGCTCTGATTTTTGTCTCATTCATAGAATCATGCTCTAATGAAAAAGTTATGGTTTAAATACTAAAGGTCCCTCTAAAGACCCATACTTTGAGGATAAAAATCCCCAAAGCAGCAATGTCCACAAGTAATCAGACCGTGGGAACTCTGATCTCATCTTTGGTTCCATCCAATGAGTACAGAGCTCAGTGGGGTTGTTGGAAGACGAGACCTACACAGACAAAGCAGGTCACTGGAAACAGGCTTAGAGCTGATGTGTTTTCCTTGACCCCCTTCTCTCCAGCTTCTTCCCTCTTCCTCCACTTCCTGGTGGCCACAGTGAGTAGCGTTTTTCTACTATAAGCTTTTGCCTTGATGCTTCTTCAGCTTTCAAGGTAGTGAACCGTTCACCTAAACCTCTGAAACTCAGCCAAAATAAACCTTTCCGCTTCTAACTTGTTCATGTGAGGCATTTGGTCACAGCAATAGAAACAGATTGGATAACACAAAAATACAGACAAAATCCTGAAGTCTGGGCTTTTGTTGGGTTTTGCCATCAGGCACAGAACCTTCCACTGTGCGCTTACAGAAGTCAGCTATGTCAGTTTGGATCAGCCTACTGTGACGGCTAGGTAGATTTTCGGGTGTCCAGTTTCCTGAGCTAAAGCCTGTGCTCTTACTTTTTTTTTTAAATTGAATTCTTTATTGGTACATTTTTTGTATACAGCTCACAATCCACACTCAACACTGGGGAATTTGTGCAGTATATGACAAGAGTTAATCCTCATTTTTACCCATGTCCCTACCCACCCCCAACCTGCCAACCCCTTATATACGTGCTATTTCTTTTTCTTTCCAAATCATATTTATTCTTTCCCCTCATTACTATCCCCTCCCACATTCCCTTTGTTCCCTATTTCACAAAATCTATCATACATTCTAGAACTCATTTACATCTACAGGTCCTCATACCAGAGAAAAGATATGCTATTTACATATCTGTGGCACATTTATTTCACTTATTAGTGTGTCCTCAAGGTGTGTCCATTTCTGTGCTCTTACTATAAGCAGCTCTGTAACAGTGGGGTTCTCCTCCGCATTTTCACCCATTTCACAGATTTTTTTTTGCAAGTCTCCAAAAAAGAGGTAACCCAACAACTAGTCATTTCTTAATAACATTAGCTATATTTCACATTATCACCAAACTGCTGGTTAAATGACTGGTTCTTACAGCTATGTTTCAAGGCCACAAAAGCGGCCCACGTTTCAGGTTTGTATTTCAAATGACAATACGTATTTGTCCTACAGACTTTACATTATGAACATGTCAGAACCTGGACAATTTTCAATATGTTTCTCTTCATACACTCTCGATATCAGTGACTATATATTCCATGTGGTGGAAAATAATTATTTCTTCCTTTTAGTCATGTTGTGTGTAGTCTATATCCTGCTGGGGACCCCTGCAACATTATTAGAAACCTCTGCAGGAGGCTTCGGTCTCGTGCCCTCTGTGTGACTCAAGCCTCAAGGGGAAAAATACGTCTGAAGGACAAAGCTAGAGAAACAGAAAGCAGGATACCAGGAGGAGCCGTGCGGGTGCAACCAGCAGAGGCACAGGCCAGTCCAAGCCATTGTTTTTTGTTTTTTTTTGTTTGTTTGTTTGTTTGTTTTTTGAGACGGGGTCTCGCTTTGTAGTTCAGGCTGACTCTGAGCTCACTATGGAGCCCAGGCAAGCCTCGAACTCAGCAATCCTCCTGTCTCTGCCTCCCGAGTGCTGGGATGACAGGCGTGAGCCACCACGCCCGGCACTGTGGTATGTGGTATTGATTGCTGGTGGGTGTGAGTCACCACGCCCAATATCATATCGCTGTATGTGGCTACCGGGATCGAACCAGGGACCTTGCGCTTGTTAGGCAGGCTGCGGAACCAGTGAGCTAAATCCCCGGCCCAAACCATTGATTTCTACTGGTAATCAACTGGGGTGAAGGCGAACTATGTGCAATGGCGGCACTATACCCAAGGATACAGTCATGCAGTTTCTATGGAAATTAATGTAAACAGGTTTTTAAAAAACAAGATGAAACATTCTCAGATTAGGAACAGAGTACACATTGTCCTTCTAGCAAGAAGGTTTTAGTTGTGTGAACAGAATTCGGCATGTAGGCTTCGGCCATACTCACTTCTCTGCAGCAGTCCGTCGTGGGGTGACCTCTTCACAGCCTGCATTGCTTACTGCCCACTGGGGGCATAATCAGTACTGAGATTCCCTACAGTCCCCTCCTGATTTTACCTCTTAAAAATAGTTTTCATCCTTCCCCTGTCTGTCTCTATCTCAGTGTTCTATCCAGAGACTCATCACCACTTTGTGTAATAACCCCATATTCATTTTTCTGCCAACTTAATTATTATTTTCCTAAATGTTAACTCATTCAGTACCAAGATAACTGTATAGTTCCTTTCTTCTGGAACTCCAAAATCTCATTATAATAAAATCAGCTTTTTAACACCAATCTCCTACAATTACAGGGACTTCGTTTCTTTTTATATTTCCAGTATTGTTTTAAACTACCTTGATTTCAAACTTTTTATTTTAGACACCTCAAAGGAATATCTGTTATTTCTTCTTAAGTGGACTACTATTATCCACACACACACACACTCACACACACACACACACACACATATACTCACATTCACATCCTTCATACGTTTTAACATGTACTTGCTCCTTCTTTTCATTCCTTATTTGCCACTTAACCTTACTTGTATTTTTAGACTCCTAGCTTAGTTATGTGGCATGCCTTTGTCAATTTTCTTCCATTGTATCTCTGTTTTTTAAAAACATGTAGCTAGGATTTTCCCTATACTATGAGGTTCTTAATAGGAGAATTATATACGTATTTTTGTCTGTCTAGCATATCCAGTTACATGGAAACTAAGGCCTTGGGTCCATGCTCTGTGATGAAATAATAGAATAAACAAGTTATTTCAAAATTTCTTCAGTGTTTTTGAAGAGGGAATTCTGTAGGGCAGTGGTGGCAAGACTTGAAAAGCTTTCTGTGGCAAGCAGTAACACACCGTGGTGCACATGCCACAGGTCCTCCACCCCTGCCCTGTAGAATGTAGCAATTTAATCGTACATTTCAGCTCTAGTGGCTCTACTGCCCCTGACACAGTTCCTAAATTGCAGTTGATAAATACTTGCTTTTTGGACATTTACCTTTTGGATGGATTTATGTTTTAGTTTTGTGAATTAAAGAGCCAATTATAAAAAAAGTCTCCATATTCTAGATCACTCTGTATGGCCACTTTGTAACTCAGACTCACTCCTTGCATGTATTTGCATTGTATGTCAATAATGATGAAGAGATTATTCACTCAAAAAGATAATACTCAACTTTTAATTCATGTCCAGTCTATGGCTGTGACACCATGGTAGTTTGTAGGTATTTGGAAAGGTAAAGTTTAAGAAATACTGCTATGTGCTAAAATCCATTGTCATACAATTACATCGCTCTATTGATCTGAACATGGTTTTATTACCTTAAAATGCTACCCACTAACAGGTCCTCACTAGAAAATTTTTCTACCTGAAGTCTGCTTTGAATCAAATCCTTATCTACATATGAACAATTTTCTACTTGAGTTTTGTGACTTTTCTAAATACAGTTTATTGTTTGTCTTCACCAAATACTATATTCTCTAAAACTTCCATGATCTCAGGAAGTAGTAGTTACTAGTTCTAGATTTTTGTTGATTTTTTATACCATATAACATACAAAATCACAGAAACATCTGTGTAAGATTTTGCATGTTTTAAAGCCAAAGTGTGGGGCAGGTGAATGAGATAGGCTACTATTAAGTGAAGTGAATAAAGATCATAACCCACCTCAATTACTTGATAAAACATCTATTCATGTACAAAAGGCTGGAGATACTTTCTATATTCAAGAAAGTTGCACTGTTTGCTGTTCACTCAAGAAAATATAAAGAAAAAGTGACAAGTACAAATGAAAATAGTTATTATATTCTGAGTTTTCTTTGTATGCATGCTCAAAAAAATCACAGTGAGGCAAAACAAAGTGTATGATGAAGTCTCTCAAAATATGTATTTCAAAGTAATGCATCAATGTGAATTCTTCTTGTGAGGACTAGAAGAGATAAAATGTTGGTAAATTTATAGGTCAACATCTGGCCAGTCAACCTGTTGATTAGAAATAAGTAGTTGATGCTTTCATTCTGACAATTTCAGACATATCTTTATAAAGAATATTAAATCATTACATTAAAACATATCCCATTAATGCCGAAGAAGATATCCCAGAAATGATATTACTCTTGTGTTCTTTCTATGATTTAGAGACTTCTCTTCCGTCTCCTAATACCAAGTAGGTTGCTCTGTGTGAAATTGCATCTTTCTGTTTTATTCTCCTGTTATTCTGATTGAAATGTTCCATTCTTAGTAACAAGATGTAAAAAGAGACTTGTCAGCTCCAAAATATACTTTACTTAAAACTACTTTAGCCAGGGGGAGAATCCACTTGTGAACAATACATGCACTCAATGCTTTTTGTGAAAAGGCCATACATTATTCTAACTTAAAACCAATGCTTTTATTCATTTATTACATATTCTAGCACAACATTATGGTGAGTTGAGAGTTTTAGAGGTAAGAAGATGCCAGTTTAAGTTTCCTTTCTTCAATTAAATTCAACTGGATTCTCCTCACTTCGCTCTTGACATTTAACCCGGCCGGTTGAGGGTGCTCATCTATTTATTTATGCCGTCTAACTGATCACACTCTAGGGAAGTGGTGACATTTCTCTTTGGCTTCCAAACCTACTGTTGCTGAGCTTGGTGAGTCCTGACCACATCCCTTAGCATGGCTTCCCGTACTTTCCTATCTGCAAAAGAAGTGCCTAGCATTAGAACGTGCTTTTATTCTACTTTGCTTTTGCATTCAGTAATTCAGGATTGACACGTGGATGAGGCCCTGCTGTGTTTCCGTTTATCTGAACTCCCAGGTCTTCAGATGCCTATGAGCGTTTTCTGTCATCCTTCATGTGATCCACCTTGACTTGTTGATATACTGTTTCTGCTTGTCTGTTGAGCAACAGAAGGAAAGAATTTCATAAGCCTGGATTTTGAGAAAGTTATTTCAGTCCTCATTATTTGCTAATCTTCTAAGTTGTCAAGGACAGTGTTATTTCATATTGTAATATTTCTCTAGGAAAAATACCCTAAACAAAAGCAAATAACATATGAGTAAAATTGAGTTTTAAATACATTGAGTTGGATTCTTGATTATAAAATTTTACTAAAAGAGAGTGTGCAATATTTGTAAAAAAATTAAATAAATTACTTTAAGTGTTCCCATGACTAAGAGTTATCAACATTCCCAAAGCATTACTTACAGAAATGGAAAGATTGTGGATGAGTTTTCAAATTTAGTTTTTTTCATATAAAACAGATTTTGAGTATTTATTTAGTTCTTAAGATTACTAATAGAGTGAGACAATTTGGTTAATATTGGACAACATTCTTACCAGTTTAAGACAGAATCCTTCACATTTGATGGTTGGCTGGGAAAAGTTTTGTAAACTGTGATGACCCATATTTTAAACTATCTTCTTCCTCACACAGGTTGTAAAATATAATGGTACAGTATAAGTTTAACAATGATTCTAAATCTATAGAAAATAGTATCTATTTTTACACAAATATTTTAATATCTACTAACCAGCTTTATTTTTACAAAAACATGATTCCACTTAAAATTTAACCAGTATACTTTAGCTCACATCTGCTACATTGTGATCTAAGCTCAAAAGAAATATGTCACTTCTAGAGGTATCTCTTTAGCATATCACAAGCAATGATATGCTCTTAGTTTTTCATTAAAATTAACCACAAGATCCTAGCTTTAAAAAAAATAATAAAGTCCATTTGTGGGGAAGAGACACATACTTTCTAAGTAATCTGTATTATACTTGAGTTAGAATGTTTCTTCCAGATTAAAATTGTGTTTACCTCTTTGAATTCCTGTTTTCAGGTCAGCATTACCCTTTCTTTCCCTGTACTCTATATTTAAGCATGTCATCTCTCTTTAAATCAAAAAAGAGATTCACTTTTCCAGGATTTTGGCAAATTTTGTAATGATTTCTTTCTTTAAGTATAGCATGGTTCTCACAGTTTCATGCTTCTCTTTACTGCTGGTATCACTATTTTTCTTTGAATCCATAGTTATAAGATTTTATGTTGCTGGGCATGGTGGCTCACACCTGTAAACCCAGCACTCGGGAGGCAGAGGCAGGAGGATTGCTGAGTTCAAGGCTTGCGTGGGCTACATAGTGACCCAAGGACCAGCCTGAACTACAAAGTAAGACTCCATCTCCAAAAAAAAAAAAAAAAATGCAAGTAAAGTGCAAAAAAATTCACAGTGTCAAATGTTTTAGCACACTAATACAAATACTGTTAGTTGCCTGGCAAGAGCAGGATTCAGACTGAAGCTTCTCTCTTTTCAGTCCATTGTGAGATATGAGATGTCACTCAGTCTCACCTCTCTATGTTTTATCAAGTCACAAATTTGGTTCAGCTACTGAGGAACACTGTTAATCCTAAGCACTGTTTTCAAATGATAGAACATTTGAGAAAGAGTAATCTGTTATGTGGACAATTAGATGAGTCTATTGAAAATAGTTGCAAAACCACTACTTTATGAAGATAATATGAAATCTGAATGTGTTTTAGGAAGCCAAGAAATAAACCACCATAGAATTGGTGATGTCTGGTACTAAAACCTGAGAAACTTGAAAAAAAATTGTATGTCAATGATTTATCACATATATGACACTGTATTGTTCATGGTATTTTTGAGCCTCAATTTCATCATATATAAATTAGGTATTAAGTATCTTAAATGAAGAAATTGCTATATCATAAATGGATTTGCAGAAACATTTGCTGTGGATAATCCATGCACAATTAACTGAGCTCATGGCAGTAGAGCACTGTAAGTTAAAGTAATCAAAGTCATTTGAGTTTATAAATGTTTATAGACATTCCATAAGGCATGTAATAGACATGTGCTGATTTGTGGAAAACTCTGTGGAAGTTTTAGAAACCCAATATTCAAGATGATAAATTGAGTGGAATTGGTTTAGTAAATTGAGAAGAAAGAGAACTCTGTTGGAGATTCTATTTCTAATCCAGAGATGCTACTCTAGTCTAGTTTCTGAATGGTCTCTTGTCTGTGACAGTTCTTATGAACTAATAATGTTGCTCAAGTTTGAGTTAGTGCATGATTCATATATTTTGATTGCTACACCTGAAATAAGAGTAGCATGGCAAAACTGATATAAATCCTAGTCCTGCCACATACTAGCTGTGGGGTTTTAGACAATTTAAACTTCTTAACACAATTAACAACTATGAAATAGGAGAATCACCTTATTTAAATGATGAAAATTAAACTTTTCAACATTTTGATATACTACCAATTACTCTTATTATGTTAAAGTATTACCAGAACATCTTTTTGGGAAATCAGAGAGGAAATATCTTTCTCATGTATTCCTCAAGCCCCAGCTCATCAAGCTTGTTCTTGGCATAAGATCAGTAGTTCTGCACTGTCATGTTTTAAATGTAAGGAAATGTCTCCTGAGGGACAAGGGACAGGGTTAGGTTACAGTATAGAAAGAATGCTAGTTACCATTATAGACTGTAATTTCCAAAGACCATCTGCTACTTAGGGTAGGAAGTCTGAGTGCATGTCTTGTCTCGTCACATACACAAACATGAATATGTCAAGTTTTCTGGGAATGTTATAAAGGTAGATGAAAAACTTTAGTCAATCTTGAATCTTTGGCCAGTGAATATTCTTCAGTTAATTGAATTTTTTGTTTAAAATTCTATTCTAATCTGGTAGGTCTTGGTGGATTTTTCTTGTCTGTATTTATGGTAAGATCCAAATTAAGTCAAACCTGGGTTATTCTTTGGGTAGCAAGGACATGTAGAATCTTTACTTTGGACGTTAATAATTCATAGCTGGGTGTAACAGATGAGTCACTTATTTAATTATTCCTGTGGAGTCTTGGGTAACTTCTGTATCAACACACAGTCAAGTGATTACTTTTATTTAAATTATCAAAAACAACAATGAAAAAGAATGCCTCATATTGTTATTGACAAAGTTATGGCCAGACCTGTGATTCTAAACCACCTTACATGGTAGGGGAGCCCTGGTCTTCTAAACCATTATTCATCTCATTTTAATTATTACTTTATTCATGAAAAATAGGATGGTAAGTTATGGTACCCAAAATAAAAATGTTTGGAATAGTAATGATTTGTTTTATTTGTTCATGTATGCTGCTTCCCTTTCACAGACACAAAACACCTCATACCAGAGTTCGGGTTGCCCAGACAGAATAACCCAAAATCCTCCTAAGGACGTTGGGGTTATGAGTTATTTCTAATTTCCTTGGCCCAGGAATTTGCTACATCTGGCTCTACCTTGAGTGATACAAGAAAAGAAATGTTAGTCCTTTGAAAGTTGTCTTTAGTGTTAGAGAAAATATCAACATCTCCTCCCCCTGTATTGTTTGATGCTCCTGAGTAGAGTGTGTAAAATCACAGGGTGTTACAACTACATTTCAACCCAATGCTGATACACACTTTGCTTTTAATTCTAACTAAATATTGGATGCCAACTTAATGCATATACACACAACCGCTCTTTACCAAAAGAAAAAAAAAAGAAAAGAAAAACAGCTCAAATTGATTCATGCTTAATATTCGCCATTCCTTTGCATTATTGAGAATCCTATTGAAACATGCAATTCATAAATGTTTAACTTTGATAGAAGCTTGCCCTTTTTCAATGGCAAGTAATCGCAAGAAAATGTGTAGTGTTATTTAGAAAGAAAACCCTGAAGTTGAGGTTGACAGGTTTACGGCACTGGCCCTTGTCTTATTTGCAGTAACTCATTTTATATATAGTGCTTCACATTGGAAAAGCCAACGGCTAGAGGCCTCTGTGATTTAACTCAAACAATAAGTAAGATCGTAGTATCAGAGGGCAGAAAGTGGTGCTGCCGATTAGAACAATATATTAACAGAAAAGAAAGGCACGAAGGAGATCTGGCTCTAACAATTATGAGTAAGCATGTCTTTCTCTTATTTATTCTTCTGTATTAATAAATAGGTAACTCAGTGTGATTTACCCAGGAATAGTCTCGACTTGTGTCCTACATTTGTATAACCTCCCTGCTTATGCTTCCTTACATAGTCTCTATAATTCAATACAAACAAATGTAGCCTTTATTATAAAAGCCAGAATAAATAATTGTTTTCAAAACTCAGAATATGGAAAAGCAAGGCTCCTGAATATGATTAAATAAACTTTTATTTTAGACACTTTCAGTATCAGAGGGCAGAAGTACAGTAACAAAATCAGCATTTTTCTTTGTTTGCTGCTGGTGATTTGCAGGTTTAAACAATAGTGCTAAATTCGGAACTACTGTCCTGGTTGTTCCTCCTGGTGAGGCCTGGGAGACCCATCACTGTCAGGTCCTCACTGATGCCCAGGGCAGTTCAGATGTGTCCACTACCTAGAATCCCTCTGCTGTGTCCCTTCAGGGCTACATTTTTGCTCCCAAGCCTGGAGTTTCAAAAACTCAAGTTCTTTGCAACCTCTGTGATTTATTCCTTCAATATGTTCAAGGTGTAATAAAATTTCTATCAAGTGTCAACTTCTTGTTTCCTAAGTGCCACCACTTACACTGTCCCTTATTGGTCATTTCTCAGCCTAAAATATGATGAGCATTAGAATTTCCTTTAGACCACAACTTTTGTAAGTCCCTATTTCCCTGGGAGAAAATAGTTCTGGAAAACTTCCCAATAATCTTGTGTAATAAATGTTTACTAGTTTTGATGGCAGGGATTGCACAGTCTTGGGAGGATTATTATTTTATTGCTTTTTAGACTCACTATGCTGTGGTATTGGTGGGCTTTATAGAGATGCCTGAGGTCATTTTTAGTACTCTGGACTTGGTCATTATCAGTAACTTTAAAAAACACAAAATATGCATTTATATGATCAAGTACATTATCGTGCAAAATCTCCTGGTGACCTTTGACTCCTGTATGTGTAATAATAATAGTGAGTTACCTGTTCCTTGTCCACTGTGCGGAGCATATGCATATTATTTATCATCTCAGTTTTATTACTGCAGAAAAGATGGGACACTTGCTTAATGTCAGCGCTCACTGGTGGGTCACCTGCCTACACCATGGGAGCCGGTACAGTTCAAGGAACAGCTAATGGCTTAGTATAGAATTTAACTCTGTGGGATCCTAATTTTCAGGCTGTTGTTGCTGATATATGACTTTTGAGTCTTATTTGCTGTCACTGGAGACTCCAGCACACTCTGGTTTACGAAGCTTGCTTCTCTACACTCACATTCTTACTACTAGACCCGTGGTTTACCCGGGAACCTATATTGTCCTTTGAATCCAATTTGTTCCCTTCAAGGCCATCCACATGTGACAAAAACTTATAAGCAGTCCTGTGGTACCACCCTAGAAATAAATAACATCAGTTTTTAAATGTAGGACCTTGATTTTCTTTTGGGGCTATATTCTAAATTGCATCATTAAGAAATGATGGACAAGTATTTTGTCTTTGTGTTCTAGTAATTTGAAAAATGTTCTAAAATGTACCACACATTCTGCCTTTTGGGGAAAATGACTAATCTTGTATCTAATCACTTTTTATTCAGAGGATTCAGACCAAATGATGGGTGCACTCTTTTGATTTAGAAGTGGGTGTGCCTGACATGGAGAGAGAGTCCTAACTCATTTACTTCTAATTGAGTCCCGGATACACAGTTGTCAAAGAGCCACATCTGTAATTTCCATTTGGTGGCCTACTGTAATTTCATCACTGTTTTCATCACTAGGCACTCATCAAATTCTCCCTGAGGATATGGTTCTGGATGAGACAGGATGGTGAGAGAAGAGAGAATTATACTGTTCACACAACTTTTTTTAGGAAAAGAATGTGACCATTGTGTCTATTCTTTGAGGGTATTGTTTGTTGAACTGAGAAGCAATCTCTGATTTATCAGAACTCTTCTCTATAAATTTGGGCTCATAGCATTTCAGAAAGCATACCAAATACAGCTTCAAAATCAAGTCAAGGAGTTTGGAAATAATGTTGTGTCAGTCCCAGCTGCTTCCACAGCTCTGGAGGGTTACCCAGGCATCAAAGCATTCAAGAGCAACCTAGGTGAATCCAACACACAGCAAGGCTCATAGCTCTAGGGTGGGTAAAACTGATTATCTGAGTGTGAGCCTCAGGAATTACTGCGGAACATCTCCACACATTCAAGGTCATAGCTTTGCGTGTGCAGATAGCAACATTTAGAAATGCACCTTAGGGATGATATAAGTTTTTACAATAATTCACCCTAATGAAAACATTAAAAAGTTTATAGATGAAAATGACCAAGTGTAATGAAAATAATCGTCTTCAACTCACAAAACTTCTATCTTAGAAACCTTTCCTATTACCAACATTCCAAAAAAACAGATGAAGAAAGCCAATGGCTTTTAGGTCATAAAACAAAATGGAATAAATAGGAAAGAGCTGTGGACAATTTTGCTCAGAGTGTCCTGAGCACCATTCTGATAAAAACTACAACCCTCTGGATATGATTTATCTCTTCTTCACTGGTGTTACTGAATGAACCCTTGAAACTAACTGCTTTGATTAACTTTCTTAAATCTATAAACCTCCTTTTATTATGTACTGTACTTCAAAGAAAGGTGACACTTGCACATCTGATTTGGCTCCCAAGATTTACATTTGACTTTTCCCCAAGATTTAGCAATCTTCTAATCTGTTAGTAATGAATTTATAAAACATTCCAAAAGAACCTTTTCTCATTTCACGGTGAAAATCTCTGATCCCACAACAGTCTAGGTTCAGATCCTTTGTGTTCTTTTGCTAGTGCTGGGATTTGCCCCAGCTGCCTTGGTATCCTTGAGACCATGGACACGTTAACAGGAAGGGTGGGGATTGGAGGTGGGGACATAATAATGATAATGTTAACAAAGGGCTGATTTTTACAATCTGTCCCTTTTTAATATGGAACCATGGACAATCAAGTTTCTAACATATCCAAAGGGTTCTAGCCCTGTGGATATCAGAATGTTTTAAAGAGGAAAGATAGAAAATGAGTGAACAGAGTCCTAAATATCTTTATGTTGCAGTATTATACACAAATATGATTAAAGCAAGTATTCAGATTCTTCAGTAGATTATACTGACAGTGTCTGCTATTAAATAAGCACCAGATCTAGTGAGAATGTTTCTATCACAAAGAGCTTATTTCTATATGACAGCATAAAGCAAGATTCCATTGTCTTTTGTGTTTTAATTCTAAAATACTTTGATACTATTTTGATATATCTATCAATATTTGATACCTTAAAATGTTCCTTATGTTTCAAAACAATTAACATTAAATAAGATCAACAATTATGAAATAGGAACTATATACACAGAAACTCTTTTTGATTTTTTAAAAATATCAAATCCTGGGGCCAGAGGGTTAGCTCAGTGGTTCTGGCCCCTGCCTCGGAAATGCAAAGTCCTGAGTTCAATCCCCAGTAACCACATACAATGTTGGGCGTAGAGACTCACACCCACCAACCATCAATACTGCATACCACAGTGCCAGGCTTGGTGGCTCATGCCTGTAATCCCAGCACTCAGGAGGCAGAGAGAGGAGGATTGCTGAGTTCAAGGCTTGCCTGGGCTACATAGTGAGCTCAGAGCCAGCCTCAACTACAAAGTGAGACCCTGTCTCAAAAAAAAAAAAAAAAATCAAATCCTTGCCCAGAGTTCTCTGTATTCCACAGTAAAATGCTGAAGACATCAAGAATATATTTTTCAAGCTACTATTATGTTCTTGCTTATCCCTTATTATCCTGTTTGATCCTGAAACCAAACCCAATTTTTTAGGGTTTTTTTTCATTTTCTTTTTTGAGACACAGTCTCACTTTGTAGTTCAGGCTGGCCCTGAGCTCACTATGTAGCCCAGGCAAGCCTCAAACTCAGCAGTCCTCCTGCCTGTGCCTCTGAGTGCTGGGATTACAAGCATGAGCCATCATGCCCGGCACTATGGTATGTGTTTCTGATTGCTGGTGGGCATGAGTCACCATGCCTGGTATTGTTGTATGTGGTTACCGTTGATCAAACCAGGGACCTTGCACTTTCCAGGCAGGTGCCTGATTCACTGAGCTAAACCTCCAACCCCTAAACCTGTTTTAAACATAGTGACAAGATTGCTGTCTAAAGGAATTTCAGTCATTCCCATAGAGACATAATGGTTAGTGTAATGGGTTTCTGAGCAAAGTGACTGCCTGGGACTAAATACAAAGGTACCTCCTAGTGTATGATGTTGGGCCATTTATTCCTATGTTTCATGTTCATATGATACTGGTACATGGCCTACGGTCCTTAGTTACAACCTTATCTATAAGAATGCACATAAAATACTAAACAGAGAGGGGCCGGAGGGTTAGCTCAGTGGTTCCGGCGCCTGCCTCACAAGTGCAAGGACCTGAGTTCAATCCCCAGTAACCACATATAATGCTGGGAGTGGAGACACGCCCACCAACAATCAACACCGCATACCACAATGCCGGGCGTGGTGGCTCACGCCTGTAATCCCAGCACTCGGGAGGCAGAGACAGGAGGATTGCTGAGTTTGCGGCGGCTTGCCTGGGCAACATAGTGAGCTCACGGCCAGCCTGAACTACAAAGCGAGACCCTGTCTCAAAAAGGCAAAAAAAAAAAAAAAAAAAAAAAAAAATACTAAACAGAGGACTTAGAATGTGTAAATGGATTAGTTCATGCGCCTTGTAGTGAGCACCATTGGATTCAAACACAGCATTCAGCCTTTAACAACTCTACCTGCTACACCATGCCCACAGGTAGGAGAGGGAGGAGTTCACTCTTGGTTGTGCTGGATTCAAGTGTAAAACCCCCATTAAAAGTAGATGGGGTTAAGCCAGTTACTTGGACTTCTATGGGTTTCATTTAATTATTTACAAGTAATGGGCTTTACCTAAGCATAGTGTAGAGAACTGGGCAAAGGTCACTGTGCTTCCATCTGTGAACAACACGTGACTGCTGCTTCCTCCTCACTGCCGCTCGTGTCCCTTCCCTAACCCTCACAGCTACCTGGGGACACAGGTATATGGAGAGGGTAAGAGTGCAAGAAGTCAGGCACTTGGGCATCAAGGTAACTAGAGATCATCACAGATGGAAGGGACCAGGGTGTTGTGCTCTCCAGGGAAAGGAAAGCTTCCCTGGATGTGCTGCATTTAGAGTTTAGGAGAAAAATAAAGAAACACACACATAGCTGACTCTGCTGGACCAAGTCAGCTGTATGTGATCAAGCAGCCTGAAAAGGGTCATTTCTCTGTAGATTGCAGAAATATCTCTAATCTCGGGTTCACAGATTAGAAAGACCTTTTTAAGGTCAAATCAGATGATTTAGGATTGATTATACATTTGAAGAATTAACACAAGTCTCATAAGTTATATGATTAATTCCATGAAAGATTGAGAAAGTTCCAGTGAAGTAATATTTATCATCCATTTTCAAGTTAGGTTTTACAGTGTGAAAACTGGTATGGATATTCTAATAGAAACAAATAACTCTAATTAGTAAATCATTTCTATAAATAGCTCTTCATTCATTATATAGTTCTAATTAAGTCTGTCAGTACATCCATATATTTGTAATGATTTAGGTTCAGGTTTTTTACACATATATCAAGGGTATCATTTAGCTTTTTAATTACATATGCAATAAAAGTTAATAAAATAATTAAAGGGTGACACTATGAAAATGAAAAGGATTCGGCCATTATCTATTAGCCACTGTTAAATAGGACAATGGCCGCCAAAAGAAGAAAAAAATTAAGCTGGATTTATGAGAGCAGAGTGTTATCCTCAAAAAGCTCCTGTTTGGCTTCACTTAATCTTGTAAAACTGGTAGTGTTGAGTTTCCTGTCTGGCTTTATGTCCCGGAGTACATGGACAGCACTATGACGATCCCCAAATCCACACAGTGAAAGACTGGGATCGGTCAGCCCGAGAAAACCTATTGCTTGAGAGCAGTGCAGTGGTATCCTACCATATGTGAGAGCATTAAAAATTAAATATTTTTGGCATTCTTATTTTATGTTTTGCCAGGTAACATTAGACAACAAAATTTATAACGCTTCTAGGTTAATGAGCTAATTCATTGCAATGCAAAACAAAGTAAATACTTAATATTTATTTATTCATTATTCAATTATTCATACTTAGAATGATGGCTCACATATACTTGTATTTAATACCAAACATGTTTAACTTCCTAACTCACTTTAACTTCTCAGTTGAGTTTTTAGTACATTGTGATGTTTTTTGAAAAGTTTTGAGGGGTTATTTCCTGATCTGTACACACAGAAATGCAATTTCTTAATGGGTACCGTCTATTATAGACCCACATGCACCTGCAACTAAACATGTCCTGTGTTGAAGTTCACTGCATTTTCCAAACTTTCTCCAATTCCTGTGGACTTTCAGCTGAGGTACTGTCCCATCCGCCTGACCTCGTAGCTCTTCTGTACCTTTTACATCTACTCTCTAGTCCCTGCAAATTGTCTTGCAATAGGTACAAGTTCCACCCCATCTTCCCACTGCTGGAATGCTTTCCAAGCCCTCCTCACGTATCATCTGTCTTCCTACAGAAGTGTCCGATCAGGTTTTCCTGCCCGGGAAATATTACTTCACATCTGTTTCTTAATTAAAACGAATGGATTTTTGTTTCCAAAATGCAATTCTGATTATGTTCCTTTTCCCTGAAAAAGAAAAAAGAAAAAAATCCTTCTGATTTGGGGGAAGTTTAAAATTTGTAGCCTGAAGCTGTTTGATGGAATGTCCTTGGATTAGTTTCCCAGCCTCCATCTGTGCCCTCTGCTTTCCATCTATACAGCAATTTCTGGATGTAGCATTTTGAACAAGCTTTGGAGACTGATGCATTCTGTTTCCTCTGTCTCTATTGGCTCCCAGTGCCCACTGTGTGTGTACTGCTAACTGCTAACACATACTCAGTAGATGGGATCCCAGGATGACCCTGCCTTTGCGGAGAAGTAATTACTCATCTCTGAGGTTAGAGTGCACTCCTCTCATCTCTGCCTCAAGAAAAAAAAACCTATGATTATCCATCACAATATGTAGTGCACGGTAATGCAATTTTCTCTTGTATTTTCATCCTTATACTGTGAGTTGCTTGAAGATACAGTTTACCCCTTTGACTCTCTGCCCCTAAAACATAACAGAGGATCTAGCTGCTATGTAATTATTTATTGAATAAAACCATGGAAAAATAGCTGTATAGTCATTGGGGTTTAAAGTTCAGGAGCTGGAGCAAAAGCTGGTACTTGGATTTGTCTGAATTCATTGAATGAATGAACATAGGCCGTTAGGAAAACTCAGCTCTGTGACACCATTGCTCGGTGATCTTTCTATCAAGCCTTGGCTAACTCCCAAGCAATTCTTCCTGTGGCGTTGTTATGAAAGGTAACCATGGCTGTCCTTGGATTTCACAAGCCAGAATTTACTACCATCATGTCTGTCATTGCTGGTTTGCCAGCTGTCTCTTCATAATTCACACTTTTGCTCCAGAGATCAGGAAACCTACATAAATAATGCTGCCTTTTAGAAGTGCAAAAATAGAAGACAACTCTGAAACTTAAGTCAAGTCAAGCTATTTGTTTAACTCAGTATTTAGCACATTTAACATGTGACAGAATTAGTTTTTGAAACCAGTGCTTGATTCCATTCACTTCTCTAATAACTCATTAAGTGAGCAACAGTAAGAAATAAACAGCATTCCGACGATGAGGAAAGAATTATCAAACAAGTTGTGCTCAAGGAAGCAAAACATGAGTTGATCGAAGTGTGATATTGAAACAGATGGGAGAGCATCAGATGAGCACACATGAATCGGTTTTCTTTTATCATCCTCTTGCTAATTTGACCCTGAGATACCACTGCAATATTAGAAAAGAGAAATCACCTGAAACATTGAAAATAAGAGATGAAAAGCAAATGTTGGTAAAGTATTTTCATCAAGAGTTTGTAATTGTCTGATGTCTGGTGTAAATTCTTTATGTGTGTCATTTCATTCACCTCTTACACTTACACAATAGTGGGCATCTTTATTAACACAATTTTACAAATTAGGCAACCATGAAAGAGAGGAAATTGCCAACACTCCTAAAGCCATAGAACTGGGTAAGTATTCCCAAAATGCTTACATCTTTTAGCATTAACTTCTTTTCCCCTTTTATCAGAATGAGGGTTGAGTAAAAATTCACAACCAAATACCTAATTGTTTGAAATATTAATTTCTAAAAATTTGATGGATTTATTTTTCTTAGAGAATAGTCCTTCATCGGTCCTCATGAATTCATGGCACATTCACTGTTCTGTTTAATAATAGCATTAATGTCGTAGGCACCCTAAAAGACTGGACCCATAGACCTGATCTTGATTGTCTTTGGATCTCATCTTTGGATGAGACAGATCAATTGAAATTATATAATGATAGCAAAAGGAACTGATTTATAATTTCAAAGGAAACCTCTCAGTGAAGCTGTTCAAGCCCCAAACAACACTCCATGTATAAAGGTCAATATGTCCTTCCTTGGATCTTTACAGATTCCAGGGGTGCCTTCTGGGGAGGGTTCACAGCAGCTCCTCCCTTGGCCTCTCCTCCTTCAACATGACATATGAGAGTGCAGTTCTCTTTGACCAGCCAGTTTTTCTACATGATCAGTTTATTCATAATGGCATGTGGCATTATTTTATTTTAATTTCTCTGTAAGTGTCCTCCAAACAAGATAAGTGATTATGTTCTTGTAATGTTTTACCCATATGTCACTAAAATAGGCAACATGTTGAGGAACTATTTTATTTTATTTATTTTTAATACAATGTTTGCAATACCTAATGTTTGCATTCTTTGTGATGAACTGGTACATGCATGTAACACATGTTATTTCCTTTTATCAATCCCTCCCTTCCCCTCTCTATCTCTGGGATCCACTTCCAGTTTGAGAAATATCTATCCCCTTACTTCCTACTATCTATCTTCTATTTGGTGCTGCATATATGAGAAATCATGTGACAGGTAACTTTGTGTGTTTAATTGATTTCACTTAGCACAATGAACTGAAGAAGCGTCCATTTTCCTACAAATAACTCAAAGTTTATCTTTCTTTGTGGCAGAGTACTGCATTGTGCAGAAGTAGACTGTTTTCTATATCTGTTGATGAACATAAATGACTTCTGAGATTAAATGATTGTTATCAGTTTAAACAGTATATACTTCTGCTTTTTTTGAGTTACTAAACAGTAGAGATAATAGAGTATAATTCCAACAATTGAAAAATAAACACGAAATTTGCCATCCTTCATTAAATTGCCCCCAGATTTTCAAAAGATGCCCCTTGTAGAGAACATCTCTGTGCTTTGATACCTTCCATCTAGATCCATTTTCTGATCACGTCAGGGCAAATTCTTCCTTTTGCTTCATATTTTATCTACTTTTCTTATTTGAACGTATCTGTACTTTCCCGCTTAAACATAAAACAATTTTTTATTTTATGTTTACCTAGGAATGTTTAAAACAAAAAGCATTTCTAGAGAAAAATTCAAACATTCAAGGGAGTATCTAAAGATACAACCAAATTCTGGATAGAAATTCCACTAAGTGACACACGGCGGACAACGACGCCTCCGTGAGTTGGACTGGGAAGGAGGCGTCTGAGCATCTCGAGACATCATGGGTAACACGTCAGGAGCTGTTTGCGACGATTTCTGTTAAATGAAACATTACAGAGTGCCCCCCACACACCCAGTACTCAGATCAGGCAACGTGCTACCTCCTCAGAGTCAAAAGGATCATGAAGGTAAATATTTGAACTGATCCAGGCATCAAGGCTGCCACAACTGTGCTCCCAAGGCCCTCGTGAAGGAAGACTCCGAGGAGCTTCAGCAACTCCACCAGGACGGGCGGGAGCGAGCAGAGTGGGTGGGTGTGTGTGTGGGGGGGTGCTCTAGGGAGAGGGTGTCCAGCGCAGTCTGGCTTTAGTGTAATATTTTTAAATGTTAATGTGCATAGCATCTTATTATATTTTGATACTTGTGTTTTTAGATACATCCATCAACATTTTAATGTTAGCCATCTTTGAGGGAGAGGAGCTACACGTTTGGCAAAATGTCACTAAAATTTTATTAAGTAAGGATTAGTTTTCATGGCACCCTTCAATACTGTGTAAAGTTACCAGTGGTGAATAAATGCCCGGCAGCAAACTCGGGAAAGGAAAAAAGGAGAAACATCAGGCCGCGTGACAGGAGTGACAGAATGAAGTGTAAGGGAAAGAGGAAGCAAAAAGAGGAAAATAGGCAAGGGCAGTGGCCGTGAACTTGTGGCTCAGAGAAAACAGGGAGAAAGAGGCAAGTGGAAATGAGACCCGAGAGATCTGGAGTCATATTTACATTATTTGTCCAAGTAGTTTCCTATGTTGTATAATATTTAACTGTAGCCCTGTGGAACATTTGTTAGTGAAAGCATGGATAATCATAGTGTACAACATGCTTTTATTAATCAATTGATAAATCAGTCAGAGCAGTAGTATTCAAATATTTGGCTTCCAAAATACCAAAATTATTGAGGACTTTAAAGAACTTTTGCATGCACAGGTCATTTCTCCTTATATGTACCATAATAGAAAGTAAAATAAGTTTTACCAAATTAGAATAATTTACTAAAAAGTTAAAGTAAACTTTGTTATAAAAATTGCAATAAAAATATAGAACAAACTATAAACCTACTTTTGCAAACTTATTTTCCAAAATAAATTCATAAAACTCTCTTCTTTTTTTTTTTGTTTATTTGTTTTTGTTTTTGTTTTTTTTTTTGAGACAGGGTCTCGCTTTTGTAGTTCAGGCTGGCTCTGAGCTCACTATGTAGCCCAGGCAAGCCTCGAACTTAGCAGTCCTCCTGTCTCTGCCTCCCAAGTGCTGGGATTACAGGTGTGAGCCACCACGCCCGGCTAGACTCTCTTCTTTTTAATGTTACATATTGGTCTAGGGTCTAGCTTAAAAGGCAATTCTATATTTTTATCTGCTTCTGTATTCAATATGCTGAAGAATATTTTTAATTGATCTTATGAACAAAGAGCATTTTTATAAAAATATGAAATTGAAAAAGAGGCCTTCATTTATCCTGTGAAAGAATCTCTCATAATCCTGATGTCGTTTTCCCATGCGCTAAGAACCACTCCTCTAGAAAAAACAGGAATGGTTCAATTTTGTATTGTCTCAGCAAGAACTTGTATTTCCTGTCCCCCACATTTCCCTTCTCTAAGGAGCCAAGGTGGGCAGGTATTTTGAGGTCAGCAGAAGTCCTGCTGTAGGCCGAGCTCACCTCAGGACTGCAGAGGCAAAAGCGTGTTTATGTGGAAGCTGAATAAAGTTCAGCCCTGGAATGATCTAGTCCACAGATTTGTTTTTCGTGTCACCATAAAAATTTACTTTGAAGAATCAATAAGTGATACATTCCTAATTAAAAAGATTATCACAATCCACCTTAGCCTGTGGTCTGATTAGTAAGGAAAACTTATGTAACAATTGACTTACCTATGACTAGTTTTTGAAAGTGTTTCTACAAAATTCTTAGACACAGGATGGAGAATCATCTAGTGAAACAGCTTAGAAATTATGGAAATACCATAGTAACACCTACAAGTCACTGGTGTCATGTATTGAGAATCTTAACTTATGAAAACATCCCTTTCACCCCCAGATAGTTGATGATGCCTATTAGTCACTAACAGGACTCTCTGACATGCCTGGATATTCTTTCACCGCAAGATCAGTGCCTCAAGACAAAGTGCATTTTTCTTATGGCAAATAATGAGAAATTACATTTTATATACCACTGATATTAATGTCTGTGATAACTCCCAAGATTAATTGTACACACTCAAAAATCTGAAAACTTCAGAATTCTCTGCAGTTCCACAATATTCATACGAAGGAGACTCCAATAATTGTCTTCATTAATTATGCTGAAAGAACAGAACGGGACAGACTACATACATGTCAGTGCCAGTATGGGGGGTGGCAAAGTTGTTTCATTTACCTAAGAGGATGAGGTTTCTCCTAAATGATAAAAGACTTGAGAAAAGATTGGTGAAAATGTCTATTTTTCATCTTTATTTCATTGAGTACAAAAATAAACTGTCAGCATAGAGCAAATAAGTAATGACTGGTAATATTGAGTTTTAATATCCACTGCTTTTTTGCATGTCTCATCAATCATCCTTGAAAATCAGTCAGCGAAGATGAATAGACTTTATAAAATTCTAGAAAGCACATGATTTCTTTCGATTTGCAGGGCATTCATAAAAGGGAAAGATGCTGGACTGGTGGAGATAATTCTGCAGGAGAAACTCTGAGAACTGCAAAAACTCATTGCTCTCATTCTGTTCATTATGGTATGGGCCAATCACTCCCTCAACCGAGGGGCGCAGTTTTCCAATTCCCCATTCCGTCCAATCTCAGAGCCTTTCCCGCCCATTCCTTCTTGTTCTATATTCACCCACTAGAAAAATGGAGACATATCAGGTCTTCCGTTAATATTTTATGTTTAAATTAAAAAATTAAATTATGGGCCGGAGATTTAGCTCAATAGTTCCAGCACCTGCTTCGCAAGCACAAGGCCCTGAATTCGATCCTGGTAACCACATACAACAATGCCGGGGGTGGTGACTCACGCCCACCAGCAGTCAGTACCACATACCACAGTGCCGGGCTTGGTGGCTCACGCCTGTAATCCCAGCACTCGGGAGGCAGAGGCAGGAGGATTGCTGAGTTCTAGGCTTGCCTGGGCTACATAGTGAGCTCAGGGCCAGCCTGAACTGCAAAGCCAGACCCTGTTTCGAAAAAATAAATAAATAAATTATGTGCACAGACTGCCTGTATTTGAGCTGTGATGATTTTGTTATAAGAATATAATATGATTTTGTTATGAGAATATAATACAGGATAATGTAACTCTTGGAGGGGTGATGTTGGCATTTCCCTAGATTACTGAGTATCCATCTGAATAAGTGGATCCTGATGCATTCTTTTGATTTAGAAGATTCCACATTACCAATATTTTATGGCCCTTTCTAAATGTTAATTTTACAGAAACTTAGAATGTATGGGAATCTAGAACAAAAACAGTGGAGAACTCCTTTCATGTTAGAAATGTATGAATTAGTTTAAAAATGAAGCCATAAAATAAAATTAGAATATCAGGCACCCCGTATTTAATTCAGTATTCTTTTCTATGTATGCCTCAGTTCTATGTTTCCTGTACTGAGAGTTGGAAGGAGATTTAAGAAGTTGTTGGCAAATTCCGTGAAGAGCTTATTTTACCACTACTGGTAGTCCCTCTCTATTCTTCTGTGTTTGGAAAGATCTCAAGATAACAATTGAAACATTCCACATGAGTAACAGTCTCGATCTCATGCAAGGTATCTAGTAGTCGGTTGCCTGGGTGCTGAATCCCTGTACTTCAGTTAGAGATGCCTTTCTTGGGATATAGACCATTCTGCAGCTTCTTATCCCAAAATATTCATCCCTCAATCTAATTAATTTTAGAAAAAGTATGTAGAAATAAAAAAATAAAATATTATTTCAACATTTTTTGTGTGAGTTTGAGTCAGGGGATTATGTTTCATTTATTGATTGATGGCTCTAATACAACCCTCTAGTCTACATACTGGCCATTAGTCAGCAAGTATCTGATGCCCAGTTAGTTCTCTGAGCACATTTTTGGTTCAAAGAAAGGAATACAGGAACCAGTAAACAGAATGGAGGGGCTCTGGCTTTGGAGTTCAGTGACCCAATCAGTTTGATTCCTAGGTAACTTCCTGAGCCTAACCAAATGAAGCCATAGAATTGAAAGCAGTTTTAGATTTTGTTTCTTTTTAAATTTTATTTGTAGTTCATCTGTTTGTGATCATCTTAGAGAAAGTTTGTATCTTTCTGTTTCTGTCTCTTTACCCTTTCCTTCTCCTCGAAACTCCCCATGTCATTTTTTATTCTTGTTGATATTATTAATCTTAATTCATGCTGTGACACATAACATTTATGAAAATCGAGGTTATCAGGTTTTGGTAGATGGCATATCACTTATCCCTTTCTTCCCTCCTCATTCCTTGTGCTTTTCCCTTGGACCATTTCTGTATTGCCAGAGATACAACTCATCCTCTTCTATCCATTGTTTATGATCCTTCTTTGTGCTTTGCTTCACTCCAATAAGAGATACCATGTAATATTTAAGCCTCTGTGTCTAGTTTTTTTCACATAGAATTATATTTTCCATTTTCTTACACATGTCTCAAATTTGTCATTCTTTGTAGGAAAGGAATATTCTATTATATAGAGAGATGCCATATCTTCTTTATCCAATCATCTCTTGGTGCATATATAAGCCCCTTCTGGGGTTTAGCTGTTACAAGTTATGCTGTTATAACTACTGGAATGCACGTGTTGCTGTAGTATATCTTTAGCTCTTAAAAGAAGACACCTAGCAGCCAGATCACTGAGTCATGTGGAACTTCTAATTTCAATTATTGAGAAATTTCCATACTGATTTCTATAATGAATGTATTAGATTATATTCCAACCAAAATGCAAGAGGGTTCCTTTTCACCATACCCACACCAGCGTTTGTTATTATTTGATTTTTTTTTTTTTTGAGACAGGGTCTTGCTTGGTAGTTCAGGCTGGCCCTGAGCTCACTATGTAGCCCAGGCAAGCCTTGAACTCAGCAATCGTCCTGTCTCTGCCTCCCGAGTGCTGGGATTACAGGCATGAGCCACCACGCCTGGCACTGTGGTATGTGGTATTGATGGCTGGTGGGCTTGAGTCTCCACACCCAGCATTGTATGTGGTTACTGGGGATCAAACTCAGGGCCTTGCCCTTCTGAGGCAGGTGCCAGAACCACTGAGTTAAATCTCCAGCCCCTTATTTGATTTTTTTTTATATGACTGACATTCTTTCTGGAGCAAGATTGAAATATAGCATTATTTAAGTTGCATTTTTCTACTGGACAGAGATGTTGAGCATTTTGTAATATATTTGTTGAGCATTTGTATTTCTGCCTCTGAGAAGTCTCCATTCATTTATCTTCCTCATTTCTTCTCTGGATCTTTAATAGTTTAGTTTTGTAGTTCTTCACATATTCTAGATATTAGCTCCCTTTCTGAGGATTAGATACCAAAATTATTTTCCCATTCTGTAATTTATCTTTTCACCCTACTGATTCTTTCTCTGTACAGAAGCTAACTGGACCACTGTAAGCTAACTGGAGTTAGAGAAAATCTAGAAGATAGATATAACAAATATAAAATAAAATGAAAACACAATTGAGTAAAGAATAATAAAGGAAAATTCTATTCTTTTGGATGGATAGCTCTGGACCTTAATCTACAGTTAAGGGGCAATATGTGAATGTTATGTGAAGGTATAGAAGAATGAATCATGCACATATCTAGGGAAGAACACTCCTAGCAGAGGAAACAGCACTGATGAGGCTTTTTTCTTAGAAAAGAGCATGGTGGGGAGGAAAGAAAAGCTTCCAGGAGACCACAGTAGGTGGAAAGGAACACGACAGAGTACAGAAGTAAACAGAGATGAAAGAATCAGTTCTTACATGAATGAGGAGCAGGAGATGATGAAGATGAGACAAGGGTCACAGAACCTTTCATTTGGAGTCAAATTCAAGTTATGTTTCTTCTGCCCCTCGCTTTGCAAGTAAGAAATTCAAGATGTAGAGTTTCAGTAATCTTTCTCAAGCCCAAAAACTGTCAAGAAGGAAATGGCACTAAGCCTTAGTGACCAGTTTTTCAGTCTCATCTTTTTCATTCCATTGAGACGATCCCAAAAAGGATTCATCAGCCTTTATCTCTGTATTATGAGAGTATATTATTAGCCAAAATTGGCACTTTACTACTTTCCATAAATATCAAATTTCTTTTCAGTATGTGTGAGCTGCTGGAGAAATAGTAATGAGTGATGTGATTTCATGCAGTATTTTAATCACTTTATTTCTTATTTCAAGCAAAATAACTCTTTTATTTTTATAATTGTTCTTTTTCATAACTGACAGTCTGTGCCTCTGGCCAAATACTACTGACATTCCATGGAGAATAATATATATTATTGTCAGATATTTTGGAAAGGTGAATTTGATGGTTTAATACTGAATTATGCCAAACAAGAAGCAGTTGATTTAAATTTAACTTTAAAATCAAAGTGTAAATTATGAGATTATCTGAAAAATAAGACAAAAGTTTAAATACTGAAACTATACACATGATAAAGAAAAGTCCAGATGAAATACATCTGCTTAAGAATAATAATTGTTTTAATCTCATTATTACTATTGTATAGACATGCAACATGCTTTTAATCTCATTACTACTGTTGTACAGACATGTAAAATGCTTTGGACATTATATATTTTGTGTATTAATATTTTAAAGTCTTGGGATGTTCCTTATTTACATAATGAATGTTAATTGTACAGTCACAAAGAAAAAGAATTTTAACCTGAAATGCATTCAGCCCTTCCTAACAGCATCTACAGCATACCTTGGAGCACATGCTCATTTCTACAGTGACAGATATATTCTTAATTCCTATACAAAGATAATCTACTCCCTGCAGTAATAAAGAGACAAGAGCTTTTTAAGTATGCAAAATATTTTTGTTTCCTTATCTAATTACTTTTCTTGAAACTTCCATGACTGGTTTTACTTTTCTTATCAAATATCTTCTTCATTTATACTCACTCTATACTTCCTTACATCTGTAACCCCAGCAAAAGACAAACTCATAAAGAAAATCAATAACAGGCCTGGAATAGTACTAGCCCCCTAGTTTCTTTTTCCAGATTTTTCATGCAGGGTATATAATTAATGTAAAGAGAATAAAGCAAAACAAATCATTTTAGTCATCATTTCAAATATACTTGCATCTAGAGAATTAAAATTTTTAAAGCTATCAAACTAGAACACATGTCCAACTTTAGATGATCACAATCTGCAAAATATTTTAAGAAGCATTTCATTTAATATGTTTAAAGTGTTCATCAAAAGTTAAAAGATGTTTGTGTAAAAAAAACTAGAAAGCACTTTCATAAAAGCTAAAAAGCTACAAAGCAATTTTAATACCTAATTTAGTTTTCCATAGGGTGACTACTGTTGTGGGGTGACATTGTGTTTTCTTTGTTTGAAATATTCGCTTTTCACCACCATATGTTGCATGCTGTCATGTAACCTTGGGAGGTTATGTGGCTGAAACATGTTCCTCATTTTAACTATTACTTTAGCCCCAAATAGTTAGGAGAAGCCAAATAGCTGCATACTATTAATAGTATATTGATAACCTCATGCATGATAACCTTTTCCCTAATAATCCCCTCATATAATTTTTGATGCATTCTCTCTTTTCACTATTTTCTTTATTTGTTGTTGGGAATTCAGTGGAGACTTAAGACATTGGAGACCCAGTTAATGAAAAATTGATGAAAGGATCCTATCTATACTGGAAAGATTCCAGACAGCAGAGCTCTGTATCCTTGCCACAACTTTCTGTAGTATTTAGACTGAAGAAAAATTAAGAATTGAGACAAAGATGGTAAGATTTTTGTTTCTGCTATCTGCCTTTTATACTGATAAATCCCCTGACCAACAAAGCAGGTTAATTTTCTTGTACATTCTACTTATGCCAACACATGCATTCAACCCACCTCTCCCGCCCTATTCTCACACACCCCTGCAAATTCATTTCTTAATTCAAGAGCTGTAACATCCATCTTGGATTTAATATGCTTGAAAACTAACAACTATTTTCTTACTATATTCAATAACTACAATGTAGTAGGCATCTATTTAATGCCTTACAGGTGAACTCTTTAGAGTTTTGGATCAGAGAGCATAATTGTTTTGCTCAAATTGTTTTTGACTAAATTGTCATGGAGTGATAGGCAATTTTTTCATTTCTCTTGGCCTTCTTATACAAAACTGTTTCTAGTCTCCTTGTTGAATTAATTCAGTGCATAGATATAATCTGGTATAGGAGCTAAATTATTCATAAAATAAATATCTATTAGTCTCTGGAATTAAGACAAAAATCTATACTCCAAGAGTTTTATTGTCTCTTTCTTACACATCAATTTTGGATGGTTAATAAGAACTGAGTAGAAAGATATTGTTGGTGCCCTGAATCTAAATTTCTTTATATGGCTTGTCCTAAAGCCAAAAACTAGGAAGGAGTTCAAATGAAATCTCATGTTATTCACATCATGAAGCTCAAGTTCTACCTAAGCAGAAAACTATAGGTGGATGTCCCAAGAGATTAATTAGAGCAACAAAAATATTGAAAGAATGAGAAGAAATAAGTGGAATTAGTAAGACTACAATAAGTGAAACAGAGCAATTAAAAAAACCATAAATCAGATATTCAGTGAGAAGAAAATTAATGGATATAACAATAATTATGACTATAAAAACAAAATACAAGTATTTTTAAAGTTGTTGGAATAAATTATTAATTGTTTCAAGCAAATAACAAAGGAAAACAAACTGTAAACAAGAATATTTATATCATGAAAATTCAAATTATTATGAGTTTTTGCACATATTTGAAAATATAATTTAAAACCTTAAAATATTAAGATAATGCCATTTTCTAAGATCATAGCAATATGTACACAATAGAAAAGTTATCAAGGAACTATCTCTTTTAAAGGCCCATATGATTTCATAGAAGTTTCTATCAAAATAAATTATCAACCAATAAGTGAATAATTAACAATTACATATAGGTAGAAATATTGAAGATAAAAATTGAAAACTATTGAAGTTATTGAAAATTAATAAAATTACATAAATAATAGCTCAAATTACAGTAATAATTTAACAAGGTATATATTTACAATATAGAGATCTATAACCTTTATATAAACAAGTGATAATGACTCATTTTTGATATAGAGATTCAGTAGTTCAATAATAGTATTTATCTGACTTATAAACTAAAGTCTGATTTGATTAAGATTACAAAATATTTCCTAAAACCTATCTTTTTTGTTGGCTCCTTATTGATTCATTACCTTCTTTGAATTCCTTGTTCTGGCTAATATTCACACTCTCCCGCTGAATTAAATGATGTAGTCTTTTAAATATGAACTGCAGACTATAGATTACCAATTATTTTGACTGTGAATGAATCTCAAACCATAATAAACGCATCCTGGTGTCTTACACAGTTTCATTTAAGTATTTCAAATAAATGCACATAAAAACACTTTATTAAATTTCTTCTGGTAAATTCTGAAAACATTCAATATCTGTTCATTTAGCAGATTTCCTAAACCATGTAGAAAGTTTCCTGGTCTCAATATGAAAGTATTCCTTTGGAAATTTTCTGAAATTATTTTTAGTATATTTTATAGCCAAGGTATGTTTGGTATGTACCTATAAAATATATATTTTTTTACTAACTGTGATATTTGAGTTCTTGAAAGAAAGGTTCTTTAATAAGAACGAATAGAATTGGCAAAATTGGAAGATTTAAATGCCATTATTATCAGACCAATAAAATTTTCCACTGTCTAGCCAATAAGCATTTAATACATTGCCTATCTCCAGTTTTTAGCTTAGTAAGTGCAATAAAGTTTTACATTTGCTCTTTTTACCCTTTAGTTTTAATAGCTTTATTCTATGCAATCAACTAATAATAGACAGATTAATAGGAAAATGCCCAACAAAATGCAGAAGTATATGGAAGCCATATACAAAGTAGAGGACTTGAGAGGGCTTGACAGTTGGCGTACATGTTGAGCTAAACACCGGGAAAGAGACGGGGGTGGAAAGAAGTGGCAGCACCCAGGGATGTTTGCAGGGAGAGTACTAACCACACGCCATTAGCCATGTCTGGACCAGCTGGGAGATTCCCAATATTTCTTCTTATGATAAGATCTTCTCTGGATGGAAAGGGGATATTGGAGAAAAAGCCTGTTTATTTTCACTATTGTTTCATGCCAGCAATGAAGATTCCTTTTACAAATATAAATTTTGTGGTGAAAAGACAGCTTTTTAGCCTTTTCTGTGCTTGCAGAAGTCTAGAGTTTCTGGGCATGCACACCTCCAAACGCACCAAAAGGTCTATCATGGGTAGGATATTTTATGGATCCATATAAACATGAGGAAATCTACATTTTAAAGCACATAAGAAACTTTTACAAGTCAAACTTTATAAAATTAACTTGTGCAGAATGAGAACAAAGCGCAGGTACTCCCTATGCCTTGGCTTTACCTCAGTGAGAGCCCAAAGGATTGGGGAGTTGAAGGGTATTTTCAACTGTGTAATAAATACCAGCTTTCAATTAAAGTACAGTCTTAATGATCTAAGTATATGTTAATCTTATAAGTAACTGTCACAGATTAATCTTTGATGATATATCTATTACTGACTCAGTTTCTGATACTTAAATTTAATGTTCAAATACATCTATGATGTTCATATATTCCATGAACATCTATCAGTTCATAGAATTCTTATATATCTTTTCTCTACATTTCTTTGGGGTCCACAACTCCTTCCCAAATACCTAGTGATTAATTTAGCCTGTCATTGTGCACAATGTTTTCGTATGGTTTTTTTTGGTAACATTATGACTATCAGGCTCCAACATGCAGATTGAATGCTGTGAGATTTGAACAGAGATGTTGACCAATATTAGAAGTGATAAACTGGCACAAGGAAGTAGGCTAGTCAATAAAAGCATACTTTACTGTAGAATTATTTCAGTAAAGGGAAAAGGACCTAAGTATAGTATTGGACTCAGTTACAAATGAAGCAAGACAAATAGAAATGTACCATCAAACAGTAGGGTGGGAATCACTGAGTGGGAAATTACTAATAATGACTATTAGGAGAAGCAAGGGACAATTTTGACTAAGTATATTTAATAAAATTTTTGCTGAAGGCAGGTCAAAGTGATTAGATATCCACATGAAGGTAAGAGATAAATAATTTAATCCGACATTCAGGGGAGTGCTAAGACATAAAGGCAGATGACTCAGCAGGATGCTTGGTAAAAAGGAGTTATACATTGATGGCACATCTGGGTCATCAAAAAGATGAAGGACAGACGTTCAGTGAAAAGTGGGTGCGGAAGAGCCTGACTACATTTGAGGAAGCAGTTCCCAAAATAAAGAAGGGAAAGACTGGTTTAAACTGTGGGCTGAAGACCTGGTCATGGCAAAAGGTACAGAAGTAAGTCTGAGAACAAAAGTGTTTCTCTGGGAAGTGGTGTAAATTATAACACAACAGTATCGTGAATTTGGTTTGTGAGAGGCCACATGTGCTAGCATATAACGATGAAGATTACCCTACTAGCTGTTGATGTGAGTGACATTATTTGTATAATGCTTTTGTTATCACGATGAAAGATCTAATGGAAGGAAGAAGACTATTTACAGAGGAAACAGTTTTGAATTTAATTAAATTGAGACTTTTTTGGAAGAAATGTAACATTCCCAACTAGTATGATAACGGAAGAAATAAAGATATCTCTGAAAGGTATTTTGAAAATAAAATGAAATTTAATGTTTGTGCCTAGAGTACTATAAAGTGAGAGTAAAGAGACAGACTTAGGATTTTAACCTAGGGAACTGGCAACCGGAATGAACAAGTGTATATCTCTTTGTTTTGAGTTAGATAGATTGAGGATATTCTGGTTCTAGCTTTAAATTTGCTAAATGGAAATTATTGTTGAAGTTGAGTACTGACTAGTCAAATTTATTAATTAAAACAAGACTGGTTCTCTGACCTTTGTGTTAAAATTGGACAGAAACCAGCTGGTGACAGAGATGAGGCTCAGGACTGAAAAAACAAAAATCTCCAAATGCCTCTTTGTATCTATTTAATACACATGTTACTTTGTTTGTTCTTCTGGAACATTCTAACTCCTAAGGCTATCTGTAAGGAATGTTGATTTGCATTTCAAAAATTTCCCAAAGCTGTCAAACAGACAACACTTTAATATGCAGACGTTCTTTCTGGGTGCCAACAAAGGCGGAAAACAACTGAGAAAATGTAAATAAATTCTCTCCTACAGGGTCAGGTTTAATTTTTTTCCCCCATTTCTCAGTAGGTTTAGACAAGTGTCTTTTCCATGTTTGTTGAATTTAACTGCTCCTTCCCTGAACTGAGTGTTGGTTAAACTGTGAACATAATGTCAGAAAACCAGAGCTGGTCATACAATAGTAAAGATAGATGTTTTTGTAGGAATTGGTGCAAAGGAGAAAAAGAAATTTAAATTTAGAAATGGGCTCAGTTCTCCATATACAATGACTAATAAAGATTCCCAACAAAGAAATTTAAGTCAAAGAAGAGAGAGGCGTTGCATTGGTGGGTGGAAAGTTGCTAGGAGGAGACATCAAGAGAAATATTCTTGCTAAGCCAGTTTGACAGGATTCTTGCTAGAGGTAGGTCAGGGTAATCAGACACAAACTCATCTAAATTGAGTTAGTAGGGTTTTTGTTGCAACTGAGCTCTTCAAGTTCTGTAAGAATGCACAACACAGGCCAAGGTCAAGGTCTATTTTAGAGGAAGGATTTTTACTCAAGTTGACAAAGACTTTCCAAGTGTGATTGTGAAGAGGTAAAAGAAAATCAAACTATGGTGTACTGTGTTTGTAAAGTTTAGTCTTTACTCCATTGCAAATATATCATGTGAATGATTTGGTAGATGGAGAGTTTAGAATTTAAAAAATAACGAAATAAGTAGTAAGCAACATATAATGGGCAAAGTAAAATTGACTGAAATGGTTTAACTTTGAAAATAATATAATCAAGAGCTTTTATAGTTTAAAAAAACTTTAGAGATTAATTTCTTTAAAAATGAGTGAAGTATATCTTACAGAATATATAAGCACTTTAGTGAGATCTTCCTGGTCATTAGTGATTCTTTAATCAGAGCAAGACAAGAGAAACCATACAGCTACTTTGTACAATCACCATAACAAATCTTCTTTACTTTTGATTTAATCTTTATTAAAAATGGACTTACATTTTGAATATATTACTCCTAAGTAGCACTTCCCATTATTTGTTACCTTGAACTTGATCTTATTGTCATTTTGTGCTCACACAAAGCATTTACTCACTTAAGGTTGGTGAACTATGTTGATAAATACATTGATGCATTCATGAATTTTTATTGAATTGATTTTTTTTTCTTCCAGCGATGACAATGCAGTTTATTAGTCATCAGTTCCCTGATTACCATGACCCCACTATAGGTAAGTAAAAATATCTTTCCTTCTTTAGTTCAGATGAAGACACTTCAAACCAGTGACTTGTAAATACTATCGATGATGAAAAAGAATGAAAAGTGTAATTTATATCATTGTCCAAAGCACATACACATAAATATATAACATAAAGATAAAACAGTGCAGAAGCTATGCATTAGGAGGCAGTTTTCTCCTCCATTCAAAGAAGGAAAGATGTCTTTAAAGTTGCTCATTCAAAAGCTACTTTTTAAAAATAAGTTGTAGGCTGGAGGGTTAGCTCAGTGGTTCAGGCGCCTGCCTCACAAGCTCAAGGTCCTGAGTTCAATCCCCAGTAACCACATACAATGCTGGGCCTGGTGACTCAGGGCCACCAGCAATCAATACCACATACCACAGGGCTGGGCATGGTGGCTCACACCTGTCATCCCAGCACTCAGGAGGCAGAGACAGGAGGATTGCTGAGCTCGAGGCTTGCCTGGGCCACATAGTAAGCTCAAAGACAGCCTCAACTACAAAAGCGAGACCCTGTCTCAAAAAAAAATAAATAAATAAGTTGTAATTCTCAAGTAGCCCATTCTATCCTTGGACAAGAAGCACATGCCTGTTGAAAACACAATAAATGTTCTTCATCAAAGAGCAACACAATTGGGTGCAGGGCTTCTCAGACTGACTGCTTCTGTAGACAGTGAGCTCTTTTAACTACTGCCTTTCTCTTAACTCATTTATAATCTACTTTTGAATATCTCTTGTTCTCACTTCCCATGGTAAGACCTAGTTTCTTTCTGCTCATCAAAAAATTTTAAGGCAAATCTTTACTTGATTTGTAAAATACTATTTTATATATAAAGTACACATTTTGCTTCCTACAAATCCTACAGAATATTTATACTGATGCCATTACTAAAATTTACAAAAAACCAAAAAGTTAAATGTCTAGCAACCCCATAAGACATCCTCATTTGATAGGTGAAATGAATTAAGTGTCTCTGACTTGTATATAATTAACCATAAAGGACATCTTTAAGAGAACAAGTTTTATTTCTGTGAATAATAGTTGTGTGAAGCTTTAGAAGTGATTTGTTATAACTCTTAATAATTCACTCAGCCTGTTTTCTAAATGTTTTGATTCTAATATGCTGAGTAACTTTGTGCCACTAACTATGAGTTAGAAAAAAAAAAAGCAATCTGTGAATTAAAGTCTTGATTTGGTATCTTAGGAAAATTCAATAATATGCAATTTATAGACCTCAAGTTCATTTTATTATGCCTTGTTTTCTTTCATCATTTAAGTTTTGTATATGTTGATGTCTCAAAAATGGACACTGATTCACCAGTCTCCTTGACTAATCATTTGAATGGGGCAGTGGATGTAAATACATGATAAATGAGTCTTTAAAGAGAAAGAAATGAGGATGGTGATAACTCCTTCAGATACTGAGGGGAAGAAAACATCTACTGACATTAAGCATTTTAAATATTTGGTACTAAGAGATAGCTGAAATCATGTTTTCATTTGGGCATAAATAAAGAAGTTTAGAAAGAAGACTTTGAAAATGGAAACAAACTGTTATTTATAATTCAATTTCCCCATCATCTTCATTCTTTGCCTCCCTAAGCATATTAGTTAATAGTTTTCAACTGTTACCCTGGATGACTATGGTGAAAGTAATGAATAATTTAGCGTTTAGCTGGTCTGGCTATATAACTATAGCTGAATTTCCCTGAGTTAGTGACGTTTCAGGAGAAAATTCATCTTGGTACAATTTTAAAATATTACAAATTAGAGAAGAATTAAACCTATCAAAGAGGCTTAGCTCAAAATTTAGATAGTATATGAACTGTTTTCAATACTGTATAAATCTGTCCTTCCATGAACTTGAATTTCTTTTAGCATGTTTCTCTGAAATATTTGAGAAATGTAGAACCCTTAAACATATTGATCCTTCTTTCAGGCCTCTATTAGACCTGAAATTCTAGATTCTCTTTATAACAAGATTAGGGATATTCTTTAGAATGATGTTTTGCCAAAAGAAATAATTGTTCTTATTTTCTGGCAATAGTTTCAGTCAATAAGTGAGGAAATCAACTTCCATAAAGGCACTGAAGATATGGAAAGATTATATAAATGTATGGAGTCTATTCTTCCAATGACAGAAGATGTAACACAACTATTAAATTAGTCTAACTTTCACTTAGTCTTTAAAAACAGAGTAAATCAGCTTCCATAAAGGCACTGAAGATGTCTATGGAAGGATTATATGAATGTATGGAGTCTATTCTTCCAATGACAGATGTAACACAACTATTAAATTAGTCTGTCACTTAGTCTTTAAAAATGGACATCTCTCACCAGAGAGCATTATGTTAAATACAGTTTGATTGGTCCATGGTAAAATTATTATTGAAATAGGAAGAAGTAACATTTGACCAAGATTCTGTTATCTAAACTTTTGTACAAATAAACACAAATGCCATTAGTATTTAATAAATTACTGGAGATGACACCGTATGCCAATAACATAGTAAAATGCCTACTCATTGCAAACAAGTTTGGTTTGGCCTTAAGAAGTAAATTATTAAAAAATTATAGTTCATGGGCCGGAGGGTTAGCTCAGTGGTTCTGGTGCCTGCCTCGCAAGGGTAAGGATCTGAGTTCGATCCCCGGTAACCACATATAATGCTGGGTGTGGAGACACGCCCACCAACAATCAACACCGCATACCACAATGCCGGACGTGGTGGCTCACGCCAGTAATCCCAGCACTCGGGAGGCAGAGACAGGAGGATTGCTGAGTTCGCGGCGGCTTGCCTGGGCACCATAGTGAGCTCAGGGCCAGCCTGAACTACAACGCAAGACCCTGTCTCAAAAAGAAAAAAAAAAATTATAGTTCACACCCTATAGGGATTTTCCAATTGAGGAAAAGTTTTGAAGACAAATAGACAAATATTTATACACCTTTGAAATCAACACTGTAAGAAAGCTGAAAAGTACTGCTTTGAAAGTAGTTTGAAAGGATGGAGAGGCTACTCAGTGCCATTCTTGTAAGTTTTATTCACTATGGCTTGGAATCTTAGCTCCTGTATTTTTTTTTTAAATAAAGAGAAGCCAACCATTTTTTCCTAGAATTGAAGAATCCCCTTTAAAGAGAATATTCATAGACTTCAGGTCTTCTCAAATCCTTTTAAAAATTGACTCAGGATTTTAGTGCACTTTTTAGTTTCATGTTAAGTGCTTGAAGTTAGAAGTCTTATTGTACAAAATACTAATCAAATATGAATTAAATATCAAGTTGCTAATTTTTTTCTTGCAACGGAAGATGGACTCTCTTACTTAAAACCAAAAGTATAAATATAAATGTCAAGTCTTAATTTATGGACTGTGCATTTGACCTGAATTAGTGTTCATAAGCTTTGAATTGTTTCTGTTCTTTTTTATGGCTAATTTCATGAAAATAAACACATGGCCATAGAGAATCAGGTTATTTCAGTTGTCAAACAAATACATATGGGAAGAAGATATAATTTCAACTTCTGCTAAATAAGATACTTGCTACTGGATTGAAAATTTTGAAGTCTGAATAATTTGTTTTTCCTTGCACTCACAGAGTATCATAATTCTGAGTAAGTCATATTTGTAATAAGTGAATGTCTCACAATGTCCTTGAAGTATACACATATCTATCTATTACTCTTTTATATGCCTGGTGTCATGCTAAACATGTCATACATAGAAATCTAATATAACAAGCAACTTCAAAGCATTCCCAGACAGTTGAAGAAGATAAAAGAACAAATGAGACCATAAATTGAGTTCATAAGACAAAAAGCCACAAGATGGAGAATATCAGTATAGACACATCTCACTTGAGCTTAAAGGCAGGGAATATGTATTGACAAAAAAAAATCACAGTAATATAATTACACATTCAGTTATTTTTTATTCACTGTCCATTCATGAACTGAGGCAGCCTCACTTGTACATAATAGAATATGAGTTCCCACTGTGCAAAAGCAAAATGTTGGTTTGAAAAGAGGAAACAAAGGCAAAGAAAAGCAAGAAAAAAAGAGGGGAAAAGATGACTGGGTAGCAGCATGTTGCTTCATGCTACATTTTAGGAGAGATAATGTAGGGTTAAAGTTGAGAAGTCTTTATGCTGTTGTGGACTATGCATGTTTATGGCAATTTCTTGGCATGAAGAAAATTTTCTTGAAATAGCAAAATCTTTTTGTCAATGATAATTTTATTTTTTTTTTGCTTTTTCTTTTTATCTTTCTGCTACTTTCTTAGTATTTAATAATAATTCAATAACAAGTACATATGTTCCAGTCTTTGTACAATACACAGGAGTCAATAGTTCACAAAAAATAGGAATGTATTCTTGGGAAAGAATTAAGCTGCTATGAGCTTCAGCCTTAGTTTCTTTGTCCAGTTTTAATTCTATGAGCTGATCCATCTTTTTTATCTGGAATCCAATGGCCTTTTTGTTCCTCACTGCATTAATATAATTTTAAGTCATTATGTCAACACAGCACACAATTTAGTTAAGCTGGCCTTAAGTTCTATCCAATTGTTTCTCTTGGTTGCTTTTCCTGTAAAAAGAAAATAGCTTCAACAAATCATAAATTAGTCATAATTATTATCCATGTACCCATATATTATTCAGTCCTCGCAGGCTCAGATATGATTATGAAATCCATGAAATAACTATGCTTTCAGCTAATCTTTTGTTTCTTATTTTCAAGGAACATGCACTCTTATAACTGACTAAACTGAAAGTGTTTTTCTTCTTTGAGTGTTTTAGACTTCAATTTCACTTAGAACACATGAATACTACATAATACACTCATCTGGAAGATTTATATTCTTTCTGAACAATTGCTAAAGACTGTAACAAGCTCTGTAGGAAAAGAATAAAATGATACATCATCTTTCTGAATGATAGGAAGCTTGAAAAAACATGGAGCTCATGTAAGTGGCGAAGTATATCAACAATATGAACAGATCATCGCCAGACAGCTTGAGGCTCAGTGGCTGTTAAGTGCTGCTATGCGTGGTCTGAAAAATTCCAGTGTGCTTATACCCTTATGTAATATATGTCCCACATTATGTGTTTCTCAATATTGCTGGTGGAGTACAAACTTTACAAAGTATGAAATTAGAAAAATAGTCGTTTGAATAATCCTGTAAGAGTCCACTTAGCATCTAACATGTGCACTAATAGAATCACTTCTTTATGTCACTAGAAAATTCCTGTTAAAATGTAAATGTGTCAGGGAGGAAATGCCCAGAGTCATTAAGAATCATTTCTGTATTAGCATAGATTAATGTATCCAATTATTTCAGAGGGCAAACCACAGAGCTGGGGTCTGTAGAGCAGTACTGAAGGGGTACTTGCAGGACCTGGAGAACTGAAAATATTAGTACTAGCTAGAAAAAGTGCTACCATGTGACTGTCAAAAGTAATCAAGGGCTGTAAGTATAACTGGAAGAATTATATATATTAATGACTCTCATTTCTGATTACAAAAGAACAGAAATATAATGAGCATGGAATCAAGCAGATTGAAAGTCCACTTCCATCTTCACACTGATTCTTGATTTTCTTTCCAGATTCATCTTGTAACAACGTTGTTTCTTATACCTGGTGTCCCTTTGGTTTCCTGCATATGACAAGCAGCCACTTCTGTGGTTTCCGTTTTGCCAGAAGCCCTTCTGTGGCTTGATTACTCTGTCTTGGTTCTATGCCGGTTCTTTTCTTGTCTTTTAGGTCTTAGCTTGCATATTGCTGCTTAGAGACACCCTCCTTGATCCCTCATCTAAGTTACCTGCTCAGACATACGCACATTTGCATATACAACAGAGATTTACTCCCTGTGCAGCACACTGCTTGCTTAATCATATTTATCAAATTTGACATAGTGGGTGTTTTTGTTGTTATTTTACCATCGGAGAGAGGTTTCCAATAGGGTAGGGAACACTTCTGCTTTCCTTACTGAATTCCACACAGGATCTAGCACAGTCCATGAGTTATTAGGGATGATGAAAATATGTTTTTACTAAAAGAAAGCACTCTGATGCCCTTGTTTTCCTTTCAACAAAAGGAAATGTCTGTGGTATCATAATGTAAGATATTGACCCTGATATTTGCTGTGGTGGTCAACCCAATCATTTGCTTTTTATGACACTGCACTGGGACTGCTGAGCATGACCCTGCAATGGAATATCATGGTCAATACATTGTGCTGGGTTTCCAGGGGGCTTTTATGGCACCTGATAAGCACATTCAGCTCTCAGTCTATGTACTCTTAACCTCTTAACACCAGCAACTTCTCCTGTCTTCACTCTTTCACTAATAACCGTGCTTCCTACTTTATATAGAAAATAGAAATAACTGCAAGATAAATTTGTAGAGCCTCACACCCAGAAGATACTTAGCCTTACCACTTATTAAGAATCCATGTTCCTGTGGGAGATTTAGCTCAGTGGTTCTGGCACCTGCCTAGCAAGTGCAAGGTCCTTGGTTCGAGCCCTGGTAATCACATGCAACGATACCACAACCAGCAATCAGTACCACATACCACAGTACTGGGCATGGTGGCTCATGCCTGTAATCCCAGCACTCAGGAGGCAGAGACAGGAGGATTGTTGAGTTCGAGGCTTGTCTGGGCTACATAGTGAGCTGAGGGCCAGCCTGAACTACAAAGCAAGACCCTGTCCCCACCCCCCAGAAAAGAGCCTGTGTTCCTTAAAAAGAAAGAAAGAAAAAAAAGAGTCCATGTTCCTACCTAGTTCAGAAGTGCATCACATTTGCAATTAGCAGGACCATCCCACGCTCCAACTCAAGAACTTTGCTCTAACAGTTCTTTTTTACTGGTCATTTCCCATCATTACAAAAACATGTTATTTAATACACCATAAGTATAAGACTTTAAAATCCTTACACCCTCTGAGCACCATACCCATTTCACCACTGCTTTTCTTCAAAGTCTTAAAGAGTCCATTGTATCAAAAACTCTAGTCCCTTTTCTACTTCTTTCAATTAACTCTAGGCCAATAAAGTCCTTGAAACAGGCTGGAGAGCGTAGCTTCTTTAGCATGTGCCGGGCCCTGGGTACCATCTCAAGCAAAGCAAAATAAAGTCTTCAAGATTTCCACACTGACTCTCTGGATGTTTTTGTCAGTCTCTCTCATTCATTTTATTTCAATCTCTTCTTGCTATTCCTGGAATATGCCAAATGACTTCTGGTTTTCACCTTAGTGTCTTTGTGGTTAATCATCCCTTTGCTGGAACACACTTTCCTCAAATATTCACAGAGTTAACACCATTGCCTCTTTGTGCCTTGCTTCAGGGCTCACGCACTTCCTAAATCAACCTTGGCTGACCATCGCCAGAACTCCTGATTATCCAGACACATTTCTATTTATTTCCACTCCAGATTAACTTCTTGCTTAGTATGCTACACTTCTGTCTTTTTAGATAGAAGCATCAACGCTCTATTAGTGATCAAAGTTTCCTAAAATCTAGATCAGTGTCTGATTCCTATCAATAAATCCAAATTGATAAATAAAATCCAATAAATCCAATAAATAATTCAATAAATCTAAAGAGTGAATGACTAAAATACTTACTTGTCCTTAAACTTTGAATAGGTTAACGTCTATTGCTGAGTGTTTCTTCATCTATAAGCATGGAGTGATGCCACTATTTCTCTTGATGGTTGTCTGATATAATTGCTTCTTATTATGCTCAAAATAAAACTAATACTAGGTCTTGCTTAGCTGGAATCAACTGAATTAGGAGATAAACATGGTCAAAAAGAAAATCTGGGGCCAGAGGGTTAGCTCAGTGGTTCTGGCGCCTGCCTCGCGGGCGCAAGGACCTGAATTCGATCCCCGGTAACCACATATAATGCTGGGTGTGGAGACACGCCCACCAACAATCAACACCGCATACCACAATGCCGGACGTGGTGGCTCACGCCTGTCATCCCAGCACTCAGGAGGCAGAGACAGGAGGATTGCTGAGTTCGCGGCGGCTTGCCTGGGCACCATAGTGAGCTCAGGGCCAGCCTGAACTACAAAGTGAGACCC